>CALNXK010000097.1:1682500-1720000 GCA_942486035.1 Porites lobata
GATGGATTGTTGACCGTACGAAGATCGATCCAATTGTTCTCTGACTTCTCTGTTATCTGCCATAATAGAAACGCTTGGCCAAAAACGTGACAATCGCACTATCTGCACCGCGGGATGTGACGTATCACACCACCACAGGCGGATATATCTGAAATCTTGACCTTGGTTACCAACTGTAACCATGCCTGATCACAGGGTAATTACAACTTTTACCTTGGTCACATTTCTTTTGTCCTTTGCGGCATTTACCAAAGTATCAGTTAGCGTTTACACACGGAAAGTGTTTACCTGGGTAAGTAAACTCTCATACCTCAGTAAACCGTTCACGTCTAAACTTGGCATTTATCAGCACAGTACTCTCGAAGTTTCTCGATGTCCCAGCCTTCAATCATCCTGTGTAATTCCCTTTGAGCACCTACCATCTGCGTTCCATTGTTGCTCATCATCATAGCGGGGTACCCTCTAATGGAATAGAATCTGCACAGTGTTTGAATGAACTCCATTGTGGTGCAGTCAGTAGCTACTTCAAGATGCACTGCTCTGGTGCTCAGGCAATTAAAAATAACTCTATAATGCTTGGTTGGTTTATTTCTTCCAACTTTCACAGTTAGAGGACCAAAGTAATCGCACAACATGTAAGAAAATGGCGGGCTATCTGGTGCTGTTATGTGATTAGGTAAGTTTGCCATAATCTGCGTCTCTGTCTTTGGCTCCATTTCTCTGCAAGTGACACACTTGAATTTGACTGTCTTTCTAGGTCATGAACTCGCAAGATCCAGTACTTTGTTCTCGTTTTGGCTGCTGTTGTTGCCACTCCTGGGTGTCCACATTGATGGGCTTCCTGCATGATTAGACAGGATATCTTATGGTCATGTGGCAGCAACGCAGGATGCTTCGTTTCATATGACACGATTGCCTTGTCCATATGTCCTCCAACTCGGATTATACCCTCATCCCCTTGCGAAATAACTTTTGGAGTTCCTAGGAATTCCTAGGAAAAAAAATCCTAGGAATTCCTAGGAATTACCAGTTTAAAAAGTTCTGGTTCTAAATTCCTAGAAATTCCCGGAAATTCCAAATGGAAATGAAACTAGACTTGGAATTCCTAGGAATTCCTAGGAATTCCAACCTACAAGATTTTAAAGGACAAAAAATTCTTAGAAATTCCTAGTAATTCCTAGGAATTCTAGGAGTTTACAGGTTTAACATCATGTCATCAATCCACATCCAATGCCAGGATAGTAAAGTATATGCAAATTTAATGATTAATTACCAACTGGAGAAAGCATGGAAATTGCATTTAAACAAGTTTATGATAATAATGTTCAAAATCACATCTTATGGTACATGTTTTGTTTTTTAAAAAATTGAATAAAACAATTAAAGTCCTGAGATATAAATTGTTCCTGAGTCATTATTGAAAAATTGTGGGACACATTTGTAACTGGAATAATACAGCAAAAGAGTCTTGATTGAATTAATTTTACAGCGGGAACATATATGTAAAAAAAGAAAAAGTCAGGCCAACTTGCTTCCAGCAAGCTTATCTGCTAAGCCCTTATTAAGCCGCTCTTTTAATTCAGGTCTCAAACTGAGAACAAAATAATGAACTGGAAACTAAAATACTTGTAGTACATGGCGTTTAAACATACTTGTTCATGACTACAGTAGAACCCCGGCGGTGACTCGAACTCTAAAGGGAAACGAAAAATAGTTCGATTTTAAGTGGGGAATTCGAGTTATCGGGGTAAATTTCAGTGAAATCTTGATCAAGAAAAAGCAAATTTAGTTCGACTTAGCGGGGAATTCGAGTTATCCGAGTTCGAGTTATCGAGGTTCTACTGTATTAAATCCGCCAGAATCTGATCGAGTAGTAGCTTATTCCGAGGCGTTACAAATCGATAATTTCGATACTCGATAAAATCGATTGTAATCGATAATTTTCGATACTAATTACTTGATTAATATCGAAAATCGATAGAAATCGATAGCGGAGGTTTTTGTGATTATCGATTTTGATTGATTTTATCGATTTCTGTAATTATAGTTCGATTTTAATCGATTTCTATCGATTTCTATCAAAAATATCGATTTCGTCAATGGAACTCAGACAAAGAAGAAGACAGAGCTTAAAAGCAAGGAACAAAAGGCAAATGGATATCGTAAGGCCAAAAAACGGGAAATAGTACCCGTTCTTGATATTTCCTGTCAAGGAAACGACGATAAAAGACTGAAAGCAGTTAAAAGACCGGTATAGGCAGTTAAGGACGGACGAGACGTAAAGTTAACCCTAGCCGGTCTTAAACCGCATGCGGTTTGTCGGTGGCTTCAACGTACTGTACTCTGGAGTTAACACATACGCTTTCTTTATCCCACACCTTGAGTCGATAATATAAAATACCTTTAATCAGCCTTAATGTACTGTAAACAAACTACAAAGGTTTTTAAAACTGTAATAATAATGCACTTGTCGCTAGACTCAAAAATTGAAACATGCTCAACGATAACGAGAGAAAAAAAAAAAACGCAAAAAACGATGCTCGTTCAGTTTTAGGTAAACCAACTTTGTTACGCGTGAGCGAGTAAATAGAGACCTTTAGATTGGACTACGAGTACGAGATTGAGTACAGTACGAAGTTTTCAAACCAAATTCGTCCGCATCATATAACTACTTATCACACCAATATTATCCCTAACGTTTATTTGTGTGTTAGTCAGCAACAGGAAAGAGTTATAGTTCGGGGGATACAATTATATCGAAATTCCAAAGTCGTACTCGTACTCAATTTCGTACTCGTAGTCAAATCTAAAGGTCGCTAATAAGTAACAACTGTTTCACCAAGTATTTGTTGTAAATTAACTTGAGCGAACAGCCAAGAAGATAACACCTCCATCCACACGCGACGTAAATGAATCAAGTGAGCAAAAAGGTCATTACACATGAATGACACAACAAAAGGCAATAGACCGCGAGAATAAAAGTTACAATTTGTACGAAAAGAATGCATTGCAAATATGCTCCAACAATTTCCAAGAGAAACAATAGGTGAGAAAGGATCTGGAGAAGTTTCTCTTTTCTCTCATCGTAATAGTATAAGCAAGCTATGTTATTATTCAAAGTTAAGCAGGCTTTGAATTTTCTGCTCTTCTTCTTTCCAATATATCTTGAGGTTGAGTGAGTTTCTCCTTCCTGTAAGTTCTCACGAGCTTGACGGACTTTTGCTATAAGTTCTGGTTTTTCTTCGTTGGATCTATAGGTCACATTTAGACTGTCTAACACCTCTTTGAGAAGGAAGACAGTCATGTCTTCTGGTGGCCCCATTTTACGTTTCTCCTTTTCTAACTCTTTCAGTTTCTCCTCCTTCCTCCGAGACTCTTCTTCTTCCTCTTCCAGCTTTGGCAGTAGAATTTCCATCGCCTCCGCGTCTACTTTCAAAGGCCACTTTCTTTCCCCTTGAGGTTTCGAAAGTTAGCAAATGTGTTTTGCATTCACTCCACATTATTTCTTTTGTGGGTGATAACAACCACTTGCTATTTTCCTTTTTAAGATCGAAAGAACTTGAAAGCAAACTGATATTTTTCTTTCGAGTCGTTTCCTTTCTTCCACTCAAAGACAGGAACAGGGGATTTAGAAAACGTGTCACGCACCAGCCGCAATACCAAACCGCATCTCATACCGAGGCGTGGGACCCAGAATGCCGCTATATCCTCAAAATATAGTCCGTTTTCTGATCTAGTTGGTGCTACGAGCCTTTCTACCCGTTCAGAGAAATCATTCCTTGAGACAGCCATCCATCTAGCCATTCTAGAAGTAGATGGCTTATACACTTTTCCCTGCTGAAGAGACAAAAATTCCGCAATGTGATAAAATTCTCCATCATACTCAACATAGTTGGGTGGAACTGAACATTGTGAAGCTGCTGATGTTTTCTCCCGTAATTAAATCTCCTTCGTCTCTTCAAGTGGAACGTGCCTTCATTCTGCTCGTCTTCCTCCATCATGGAAATATCTGACGCCGTCGCAGCAACTAGGTCCTTATATTGTTCCATCCCTTTTACGTTCCCCATGCGATGTACAAACAAAGGCATACGTTTCTCTCTCTGAGTCTGTAGAGAATTTGAGATTTAAGCATGATTCGTGGAACCAGTTGTCGCACCCTGGATAATCACAACCAATCCAGTGAGTCGTCTTTGGAGCTTTAAAGGCAGGATTTGCGTATTTACAGGTACCCTTCTGGAAAAGATGGCAATGCCTTGGGTCATCATCGTCATCTACATCACCATTTTCCTCTCCTCCTTCTTCTCGGTCAAATGCATTTGACCTTGGGATGGAGGACGCTGCCAGATCAGATAGCGCAAAGGAATAGCAATGTTCGTTAGTCTCAGCAGCAGAACATAGAACATCGTTTTTCCACGCCTAGCAATTCTTCTACGGTTATAGTGTCACTTTCATCAGGACCGTCACGTATATCAGCTAAGGCTTCTATTCCTGGGTTGATATACAGTATGTCCCCTGAATCATCTAATCTTAATATGTTACCAGCAGCTAAAAGTGGCAGCATGCCTAGTCCCTCGATGGTTTTCAGAACTTCTTTTTCTGCCTCCTTGATGCCGCTCAAGATTTCATCTTCCACAAACTCTGGCCAAGATGTGCGAGAAACAACTGGAGGCTCCTTAAGTTTCAGCTCATCGAGTTTTGCTATTCTGCCGCAAATGTCGAGCATGTCCAGCATACAAAAATTTGTTTTCCCTTTACAAAACCCACGACAGCGTGCAAAAAGTCTTTCACAACTGTCAGAACCAAACGTAGAGGGATTAAAAGATTGATCGGGAAGTACTCGAAAATAATTTTCTCGACAATATAAGCGAGTGTCCCATAAGCACTATATCGTTGTACGTTTGTAAGGATATAAAAGAGGACTCTATTGGATAATTTGACATCTCTACCCAAGCTTTCCATAATCTGACAAAGCAAACTGAAGACCAAGCAAGCTTTGACCGTTCTTTCACAGTGAGATTTTCATCTGTATATGCACGTAGCATGTTATGTCCTACTTTAAGGTAAACTCGAATTGCTTGACTGCGGTCCTTATTCCACTCGCTCAAGCATTCTCGGACTTCAGGTTGCAAAATTCGTAGCGCTGCAGCCACGTTCTGTTTGTCCCTGACGAAAATGTCACTTTTCCATAATCCACTTTTTAATTTGTTCGCCTCATACAACCTCATTAGATCTTCAATCATGACAAACGAATCTCCTAGAACCAGGACGCGACGCACGTTTAGAATCTGGTTTCTCCATTTTTAATTAGGTGCTTCCAGTCAGGAAACATAACAGTAGGAATTCTCAGGCCATGAACATTCTTGACCACAGAAACAAAACTGAACCCCTTGTGAGATACCGAAATCACTTCATCTACCATGCCATGCCTTTTACTAAACTCATCAAGAAAGTATCTTCTAAATTTAGAGTCTCCATCCGCACCTATTCCGAGAATCTGCATATTATGTTGAGCACCCCAGTTTAATGCGTCCACGAACCAATTCCTCACTGAAGCCCAGTCTTGCCCCTTAACTACTGGTGAAATTGCAAGGGTAAAACTAGGAACGTGCTCTTGCAGAGGAGTCAACACAAACGCATTAGCTTGCCGCGCCTTTTCCTTACTTTGGTCATTTGTCACCTCGATAATATCTTGTGCAGTACGTACAAAAATGTCCTCTTCAGATGCAATTCCTACGATTCGATTGCCTCTTACTCTAAGGCATGGTGAAATTGCAGTAGCATCTATGGCCAGGACAAATGGTCCCGTATAACCAACACGTTGATAGAATGAGGCCGCTATTCCAAACTGATCTTCTGTTAGTTTAGTTGCAATAGGAACCTTAAGGCCGGGCTGTTGCATAAGCAGTCTGCAGACTCGGCCCGCCAATTTTTTTCCCTGATTATCTTTAGCAAGGCCGGTCCTCCATAATCTAGAATAATTGCGAACAAGGACTTTGTGTCGTCATTCCAGCATTTTTTTCTCATTTATGTTGTGCGCAAGAAGATCGGACACAATCGAAATGAATTCAGTATTTTTTGGTCTTTCCTTTCTACTACTGCAGCCAGCTGAAGCGCGATTTCTGGCAGCTGCTGTTTTAGACATTTGCTTTTCAGATCATGCTGTAATGCGCAAATGACATCTTCTTTTACCGATAACTGTAGTCTAAGTTCAGCAATTTTTTTTCGATACAATTCTGATAATGAAGCTTTCTCCGCTATATGTTGAATACAAGAGGTGGCAATGTCTAAACGGCTCTTTTTAAAATTTTCCTCTGATGCTCCTAACAGACACTGGAACCGGAAGGAGTCCCTGACCCTCTGGGTATTGTCTCTACTTTCCATTAACATATTTGAGATTTCCCTCTCCATATGCGACTTTTTTTGGACTTTGGACAAATCGGAGGAATGTAATAATTTTTCAGTCTCTATCCTAGCCTCTGAAAGCCGGTTCATGTATACAAATTTTTCGTTGTATACGATCTCTTCAACTGAAACGCGTTGTTTTGAGTTGTCTTGCTGATCCCGCAAAAGGAGATTCTGTCATCATCATTTCACTCAGCCTCTGTCCGAACGCCCTGTTCATTTCTCGGTGTGTATTTGCAACTGCCTGTGAAAATAGAAATCAATTAAACATTGGGTCAGATGACTTGAGTTGGAAAACCCTTAAAACATCGCTTAAAAAGACGCGGAATCAAAACAATGAAAAAAAGGGAAAAAAAGAACCCACGCTGTATACCTTTTCTCTTTGTGCATAAGACACCATTTCTGCAACCATGACTGTTTTGGCACTTGCGCTCCGAGATGTTGATGGGCTGGGGGGAAGACTTCTGTTTGGCGGTTCCAAAATAACTCGTCAGCAGTTTATTTCCTGTAAGAAAGATGTTCGTGCGTGTGTGTTAAATACGCTACGGTGTATACAGCCCGCCCCTCACAGCATAATATCGCTGAGCAGATTCGTTGGTTAAGTATTAAAAAAAACATATTAAAATAAACTGAATGATCACTCAATAGATCAACTACTCTTTTAAAGGAAAACAGCAGAGAGTTGTCAAATATTCGAATAATATAGGTTTTTCTTGCAATAGTGATATATTTGAACTAATACAACTTTTTTAGTATATTTCCTGTTCTGTTTTATTGAGTAAATTAAATTATATTTTATTTTTCCTGGACTTATTTAGATTCTGAAAACTTCTTTTTCTTCGTGTTTAGTATCAAGAATAGATCGGATTCAAACTGACCAAACGCGGGAATCAACTGCCAGATTCTCTCCCCAGTATCTTTTTCACACGTTCACTGACTGCCGGTGTTTGTGCTAATTGTGTCACACGCTCACTGACTGCCGGTGTTTGTGCCAATTCGTGTCTCGGTGTGTTAACGTTTGTTTTCTCTCGGTTTTCTTGATCTTTGTTGAAACTGGTTCAACCATGGAAGATAAAGAATACGTTGAAGTGTCAGTCAAGATAGCAGAAAAAGAACTGCCTGATTTGAAGAAATTTGTTGAAGAGCGTTATGGAGAGATTAAAGTAATGGAAAATGCGGTGAATGGTACCAATGGTACGCAGTGTTGTTTGTTTATTTCACTCATGAATGTTATGTGTTTTGAGATGTTTTTAAGCCTCCTCCATTATAGTTTAAACTGCAAAAATTTAGATTTAGACCTTGTGGAACTGACACTGAATTTTAGGAGCGATTTAAGACAAGAATGGTCTTAACCTTTTCCACACAGGAAAAAGCACGTGTAATGAAGCGACAGAAGCTACCGGCTACAAACGCTCAAACGCAAGTCGTGGAGATTACAGACGAAGCAGATCAAGAAGCCGGTGCAGCTAAGAAGAATACGGAAGATGTCATTCTTTTACCGAGGGAAATCGCTTCAAAAGTTTCGAGATGGCTCCTCACAAAAGGGGTTTCCCAAACATTCTTTGCTAAAAGGGTAGTGAATAGGTCCCAAGGTTCTTTCTCAGACTACATCACAAAAGCGCCAAACGAGCTGCCAAAAACACATGGCCGGGCAATATGGGTAACCTTGAACGCTTTTCTAAACGACCCCAAACAGCAAGCCGCATTGATCGATGAATACAAGAAAGGTAAATATCTTTTATAGTTGTTGTATTTACATTCTTTTATAATAAAGTGAAATATCATTGCTCGTCACCTTCTTGGTGACAATATTTATAGCATGACACCTTTACCACCGCTGACGGTTAGGCTCGACCACTGTAAGTCATTGAATGACAAAAGGTTAGTATAGGGTTTCTTGACTAAATTAATTTTTGCTTTAAATTATTTTAGTGTCAAAATCACGGAGGAAAGAAATTGATGAAAGTGACAAGCCTCCAAAAAGGCGGTTAAACGATACAGCGACCTCGAATTATCCACGCTAGATTCCGTCTTCAAGTCATCGAACGGATTGCCTGAAAGAAGCGTACTAGAGCGAACGGCCAAGTTACTAAAACTAGAAGAGCGACAGGTAAGCCTAGAATATTTCTTTGCAACAAATTGGTAAACGATCAAATCAAACTGAAAACTTGATCAATTCGTTTGCTAAACTTTACAGCTGAGTTGTCGATTTGACATCTTTGTTTAGCCTTACCTTTAGGTTTACTTGACAAAACATTATTGTCGTCGTCCAAATACCATCCAGCTTTTTTATTTTGTGTGACTCTTCCTTGCTATGGCGCTTCACCAGCCACATCGTTTTAGCGCTATCTCCATAGGTTAAAGTCAAGCCACATGAATTACAAGTAATCGAGTTCTTGAAATCACTGTCGGATGTCAGGGGCCGAAAATCACGTTTCTGTAATTCTTGGTTCACCTGATGTATGTCTTTATGAGGGGCACTGTCGGTAACTTCGAAAAAGATATATGCTTAAAATAATGCATGAGAAAAAGGAAATATAATGCGCCATAGCACCGATCTGCTTGTACAAGAGACTAATCTCGACTAATGCATGGTTCCACGTGGACACAGTAGGAGTTAAGTTCATGCGGTATTCTTGCGTGCGGGCTCGTTGCAATTACAAAATGAGTTGCGTTGGTGCTAGGAATAGACGCTGAATAGAAAGTATCCAGGTAGCCTTCATGGAGAGTTGACCAAACATTTATTTACTTATTTATTTCATTTATATTTTGTGACTTCCAGGTGAGCGTATGGTTTAACAATCATCGCAGGAAACAAAAGCAGGGAACTTACAAGCCGGGGCAGTATACGCAGAATCAGGGGAAGCAGTGACGATTCGGGAGCTACTCCACAGTGACATGTGACCAGTGACTTGTTTTATCTGGTTTTATTTAGTTTGTAACCTGGTACACGTGAATTATGAAAAAAATAAAGTAATTTTAACTGATTTCATATAGAAAACCACAAACTTGTCTGTTTATTTTGTGCTATCGTCCATCGCATCCATCAACCCTGTTGGAATAAGGAATAACACTGAGCATTAATAAGAGGATTAATTGTACAGTGTGCTGTTATCGCACTGCGAATGAAGTGGGTTCGTGGTCTGGGAAGTTTTCTTGTTCACGTGTTCACTCTTAATCACGTGACCTTTCACCATCATCTGCTATCACATACCACGCGTACTACCCACAAACCTTAAACCGAAACCTGAAATCCAATGTTTATCCGCTGATTAACTCACCAAAGCCGATTTATGTTAAATATCAGCCATAGAACGCACAGAAAGCAACATTCAGCTTATGCAGAAATGAAATTCATTCCAAGATTGACTCAATTCAACATGGTTTTTGTTGTAGCAGTACGCCACGTTTACCAGCCGTAAACAATTCCACTGGTGTTCTTACGCCGCTTACACAGTGTGCTGTCGTTTTCGTCCGAGCTACGAGTCTAAAAACTCAGAAAAATTGCTTCAAATGCGAATGAGTTATCTGGTTATCACAGATTATCGCCAAGACTGGAAGAGGTTTTGACGTTCAGTTTTCGGTAAGAAAGAAAAAAGTTCCTTGATTCTAAATTGACTTGATATAATTTTTTTTTCAATGTCCTCAATCGACCGGATAAATCGATAAAATCGATAATCTCGGTCTAAGTCTTGTGATTATCGATTTCTATCGATTATTTTAGCTAATCGATTAACAATTATCGAGTATTATCGAGTAATATCGAGTAATCGATTAGTTTTCGATGATCGATTTCTATCGATTTGTAACGCCCTGCTTATTCACGTAGAATTCCATCAACCATTTGCAACAACGACTACAGTTATGTCTACAGTAAACAAAAAGGAACCAATAAATGGTTTTCCATGCCATCTTGAAGTTTCCGTGTTCATATATCGGAACGATCTATAATTTCACTTTGATCTCCAGCTTCATTATTTGAGTAAAAGGTACGTACGAGTACGTGGTTACCATCAGAAGACACATTACGAAGCGGGAACATACCTTTACCTTTCACAATCCAGCTGACTTATCGTTCTCGGACATGACTGGAAGCACGTTTCATGTGTCAACAACAAAATAAATGAACAATCCGCGTTGAAAATAACGTCAATTTCGGATCCAAAATACTTGTGCTCTTGCTAATGAAAGTCCGCGTGAATTTGAACTCACCAAACGGAACTACATTTCACACTTTTCCATTGGTTCAAAAGGCGCACGTGATGACGCAATTCACTTAGTGGGGAGACTGGCAACCAGTATAGCTCAAACATGGCGGATGATTTTGCTCGATGATGAGCAAGTTGAAAAAAGCGGTCGTTTTCAGAGCTAAATAAAATATTCCAACGCTTTTGAGGTATAAGCAGCGAGAGGAAAATTTCGTATTGTTTTTTCAAGAAGCGATGAACTTTTATTAGGCAAAGCCGCGATGAAAAACGTGTTGTGGACATGTTTGGAAAGCTCAGGTACGAGAACTGGCACTTTGAATAAGCTTTCAGTATGGTGCTTGTTGTTGATAATTTTTTTTTTAAAGATTTAAGTCGCAATAAATGTTGTATATAGATGCTGGTTAATGTCAAGAAATCCTTGTTGTTATAGGCAATTAAAGAAATGATTACTAAAATTTTTTACGCTTTTTATTACCTTTGAACACTTATCGTTTTTCCTAAAAAATAAGCCAGTGTTTCCAAGTTAACAATGACTTGGAATTATTGAGAATTCCTAGGAATTCCCACAAATTCTCATTGGTGTTTTAGCAATTCCCAATAATTCCCATAAGTTCCAAAGACAGTTTCCTTCAAACTTGGAATTATTGGGAATTCCTAGGAATTCCCAAAAATTCCCACTGGTGTTTTAACCCATTCCCAAGTATTCCCAAATATTCCAAGGTTTTTAATCTTTGCTCATTTGCATGTCTTGGAATAAATTGGAATTCCTAGGAATTCCCAGAACTCTGGGAATTCATTTCGCAAGGGTCGCCTATGAAGGACTCAGCATCTGGAAGTCCTCTTTCTTAAGGCGACTATGCAGGCTCTTCTGTGCGTCTTTGATCAGGTAATTCCTGCTTTCCTCTAGCTCTTGAGCTGTAAGTGGTCCTTGACTTACTTCAGCCTCCTCTTGTTTCCTCCTAGCAAGCAATCTTTTCTTCAATCTGAGCACCCATGCTATCCCATGCACTAACTTCTTCCAATTTGAATACGTGTCGACGTTAATGACACTTGGCGTAACTACCACTGCTTCTACTTCCTTTGTTCTCCTACGCTCCCTTTCAACTTCTTCTGCGTTTGCTTCTGGTTCGGCTTGGGGCCACTGCTCTTTTGGCCAGCGTAAGAACTCTGGACCTGTTTGCCATCTTTCTGACAATTTTGAAACTGCCATGCCTCGTGAAACTTTGTTTGCTACGTTTTGTTCACCAGGAATATGTTTTCATTGGGCCGGATCACTGTTGCTTTGGATTTCTCCACGCCGGGCTGGCGCGTGCCGTGAAGTGGAACTTTGTCGCCCGCTGTTGTTTGAGATTGTACAGCGGAAATGCGAATAAAAGTAAAAAGCAGTTTTCAAAATGGCGGCTGAAAATAGCATTTTGAATGCTATTGTGGCTCTTCGTCCTTTACGTGATGAAGTCGATAATTTCTTTTTGTTTGAAGAAGAAGTAAAAACAGCTCTCACTTCAATTTTTGAAAACAACCGTGTGGGCCAAAGCTCTTTGAAACGAGCTAAAATGTCACAAATTCCAGCGACAGCACTCCTGGAAGGAGAAGTGAAGATGTGGCTTAAGATGCTCCATAGGCGCCTCAGTCCAAGAATGAAGGCCCGAAGCGCTTGGACTGTAGAGTTTAAAAGGGCGATGTCCTCGGAAATATTTTCCTTAATTTTACAGATGGTTAAAAAGGCCCGTTCCGCTTATGGTGTTGTGCACAACGAAGAAAAACACACAGATATGATCTACTATAACAGAGAGAACAGACTGATTCGAGATTTTGCCCAGTTATCTGAGCTAAGCAGAGACTCAGTCCGAGAATTCCTTATTAAGCAGAGTAAAAGAACAAGAAAAGGAACTTCAAAAGTTTCCATAACTTCTGAAACGCCTTTCACTATCACATTTATTAAGAGGACACAGCAAGTGGTGGTGAAAGCCCACTACAAATTCACTAATGAATTTGGCTACACGTTTTCGTAAGCATATAAGTAAGGGATGCACCATTAGAAATGTGAAGGGGGGGGTAGGACTTTCTGGAAAGGCATGTTATTTTTTTCACAACCAGCAGGAGTGCAGGATTTTTTTTTCAACCTTCAAACCCTTGCACGATTTTTTTTTTCCAAAATGACTATGCCCTCTTTTGGTCTTGTTTTACTAGACTGTTTCAACCGCGCAAATGTTTTTTGTTGTAGTGTTCCAACAGAACACGTTTGTTTTAAGTATATTTTTTTCATACTAATTGAGATTTTCTATTGAAATTTGGCGTGTGAAAACCCTGTTCAGGGTTCGCAGCCAATCAGAATGGCGAAACGACTTTCACACACGTGAAAAAAAAGCGTTTCGTCCAGTCACAGATGTTTAGTACATAATGTAATAGGACACCTAAACACGTGCAGTGTTAGACATGGACTTTTTCGCATTGTATGTCAGATAAATCTCTCTCGCTTTCTGGATCTCACTCGCAAAGCCTTGCTCGTTCAATTTCTGATGCGAACCAACTCGTGCGTGTAAATACCAATACGCCGCGCTGCCCATGAAGTAATCTATACGTTCAAACGTCCGAACTGAGTTCAGTGGCAGTTGAAACAGCTACACAAGCAGATCAAACGGTGTTTTACCCAAAGTAAACAAAAAATTCCAACCAACCAAAAAGAGTTAATACAAATAGAACATAGCCTTTAAAATAGTAATTTGTGAAATGTATGTTGTGTCCTCGCTTTGAATGAGAAGTTTGTACATTTCTAGGAAATAATAGTTGAACAGTCCCCTTTTATTGTACATGTACATTTTCCGTTCCAAGTCTCTGCACATGAAAAACTTGAACATTGATATTTGGTGGAGCAAATGTTTAATATACCGTACACAATGCTTCAAACAAGCTCTGAGGCAGGAGAGGGGGAAGGGTGCACAGAGGCTACGTATACATGTATATAAAAATAAATATATTTTCTTGAATAAAATGGGACTGTTCACAGGACATGGAACTTCCAACCTGAGTATAAAGAATCTCCAGGGAAAGGCTCACAGCAGCGAAATCTTGACATACACTGAATGTGAAATATAGAAGCCAGCAGGAGTGGATGGTTTGTTGACACACTTCTTGAGGCCATGACCTTGGCATTGGCGCTCCCACATTCCATCATAGTAGTGCCATTGATCTTGAATGGTTACAGCACCCTGTAGTGGTTTCCATTCCAAAATGTGAGACCAAAGAGGGAATAACTACAGGTTTTGAAAGTAAAAATAGTTTATTTCATTGGAAATATGACTTGTGAGTCTCATATGGCTATTACAAGGAAATGGCCAACAATGTCCGTCACAACCTCAGAAACATACCTGTCACTTGAAACTTGAATTATCTGTGGAAGGTGAGTGACATCAGTTATGGTGCCCTGCCTGGCAAAATATGTCAAGTGACAACAGTAGGAATGGGGATTTCCTCTTACAAATGCCCTCCTTGTGTTGCTCCTCAAGCCACCACAATATGCTTTCGGGGTCTGACTAAAATATGACGTAATAGTTGACAATTAGTATACATGTAATTGTAGCTGGAAAGTGTGCAATCACTGTACATAAGAAGCATTGGAAAAGCAGGGAAAAAAAAGAACCAGGTAAAGTTTATAAAACAAGTAACGTGACAGATATGTACATGTAAAAATGAAAGACATACATGAGTTGGCCTGTGCCTGGATCTTGCACATAGCAGTTGGAAATGAAGTAGTTTGCTCCAGGGGGAACATGATGCATCGTAAGTCCACACGTGGACTGTTGCTGGTCTGTGTTCATCCACTGCCGCAATGATTCTTCAAGAAATGCAGGTACTGGAAATCCTACATGGCTATCGATACAACAATAAAAAACGCGGATATTTCTCACTCAATTTGAATGTATATGTATGTATACTCTGGGTAATAAAAAACAGAAATAAAATATTACATTAATGGATGCCCAAAAGAAAATGAATTTTCTGGTTTGGTTCAAGATGTAATATATTAATACATACCCACACACACATTCACACACAAGCACAAAGTAAATTTCGTAAGCATGATGGTGAAGTGATTACTTTTGCCTTGAAAATCTTGATTTAATATCAAATTAAGATCAGAGAATTTACTTTAAATAACATACCTCAAAGCTATTGCATTAGCATGACACTGCTTCACTCTAACAGGGCAGGCTGAAGAGTCACATGTACTGATGAAGGTTGTCTGAGAAGATGAATAAAGTCTAGACACAAAGAGGTCTTCCTCATTTCCCCACAGGTCTATTAGTGGTGTTGTTTGAAAGCGTCCTGGAAACAGCTTGAGCCACTCTAATTTCCCCTCCACAAAATTACCTCTGTCAAATAACTTGTAAATCTTAATCAGGTAACTTGCATACACTTCTACTGAGCTGGAAATTTCCTGAAAAGCCTTTCTGTGGTTTTTCATTAATGTATAAAAATAGTAAGAAAATTGTCAATCGGGCAGGTGTTCACCAGGGTGATTTGTCCTATGTATGGCAAATTTATCTTTCCACCCCAAGGAGGAACATTCAGCATGTTTGAGGCAAATTCATTCTTCAGTGAATCTGGTAATGTGACGACCACTGTATTAGTTAATTCTTGACTTTTATTGTTAGAAGTGCGTGGGACTGATGGGCTTCCAACTGAAGCTCCTGATATTGGAGGACCAGTAGATGCATAGTAGTGCTTCTTGATCGCTTCAATCTTTTTTCTCTTTTGTGAACCCCTTCTTCTCGCATTGTGATTTTGGTAGCTTCAAGTTCTTGATCAGATAGAGGTCAAGCTGTGAAACGTACAGGCCAGTTAGTTGACTTGTCTGTATTAGTTTCTCCCAATCAAAGTCATCATATGTACGAGCCTTCTCGGCTGCCCTCGTACTAGCATTGGTTTTCTTTACAATAAATGCCTTGACCATGGCGTTGTGGCGTCGTTTAATTTCCTTCACCACTGATGTCCTAAGGTCTTCCCCAGTATATGTCTGAACAAAGTAGTCAACATTTGATAACATTTTTCCAAGCACATCATTCCTATCTACTACGGTAACAGAAAGGGATTCTTGTGGATGTACTTCAGCCATTTGTAAATCTGGTGTGCCATAGGATTGCATATAGTGGTTTAACTGTGCTCGAGGGCAGAACTCATCTATTTTTCTGGTAGCGGCATTCCTCAGCTCATCTTTTTGTTGAGGTCAAATTTCGCTGTTAATTCTCCTGATGAAATTTGCTGAGGAAAGGCATAGTGAAATTCGCCTCCAGTGAAGGAGTAGTCTGGAACTGGTGGTTGCACTCGAGTCACGGGGACACCTCTAAAGCCATTTGTCAAAAGAGATGGATTTTCATACCTCGCATGATATTCGCAGACCTTGCCACTATTCCGACAGCCATTTCTGATCCCCTCAAACCCATTATCAAACAGGAAATAATGGTCACGAAAGAAGTCCCTGACAAACTTGTAGTACTCCTTCCCAGCACACTTCTCAAGTACAGTTTCGAACTCGCACTTGCACATTTGATCATAAACTTTTCGTCAAAAAAAAAAAACTGCAAGTGGCTTTCATAACAAGGGGTGCTTGCATGAATAGATGTGCCCATAGAACTTTTTCCATCAAAGCGATTCGTAATGACTCGTGCACATTCTATTGCAGTGTCTCTTTCCTTTTCAGCTTGCAGGTTTTTAGCTGTTCATTGCTGATATCCTTTAGTTTGATTCTTCCCTGATCATCACATAAAGGCAGAAAGGGGACAGGTATGGACCTCCCATCTCCAAGGCATTCATTTAGAGAACGCATTACCTTTTCAGCTATATGTGATGCAGAGTCATTGGGGCGTAATGGAATCTGCTCTGTAAATCAAGGCAATTTATCATGAAGTACTCTGCCATTCGAAGTTGTGTCATTTGCTCATGACTCGCAACTCCCGGGCCAGCATCAGAGGTCTGAATATCAAATGGCCTATAAAAACAGATACATTATAAAACTCAAGCCAATCCTTTTTTATATAGGAGAGAAAAGAATCAAACAACAGACGAAATGCTATAAAACAAAAATGAAATGCATAATAAATCTAACAGGTCAGTGGCACATAATATTAATGCAACACAGTCAAACTGCTTTAAAACGGCCATGCCTGATACTGAATGTACAGGCCAATGTTAAAAGTGGTCATTGTAGGAACAGCTCTTGGTTTCAAAGTAGCAGTTTACAAGCTGGTGGGTTGGGACAAAAATAAAGTCCGCTGCACAGAGTTGGCTGTTTATATCATACAATGTATTGTATGGAGTTTCAGTGACAAAATTGTTCACAATATGTTCAGTTATTTCAAATTTACAATATTAATTCACTTCTAACCTGTGATTTGGAAGACCATTTTCCTCCAGTCTGTGTCGAATCCCCCTGCACAGTTCGCAGGCACTTTCATAGTAACTACTGATATCACAGTAGTCCTGTCCCTTGTTATCCGAGAGCATTGCTTAAACAGAACAGGGATTATGTCAAATGGAATTAATTTATCAACTATTAAAGAGCCTTTGATCTATAGAACCAAACCAGTGCATCAAGTTTATACATGTTTATGCTATTATGATTTTTTTTTTTTTAACTTGTAGGGCACACATTTACTGTATACATATACAGGGCTTTGAATCAGGTGAACATTACACGCTATAAAGTCAGTCACTATAAAATGGTATAGTGCCGTTTTCATATTATAGCAGAATGACGCAATGGGAATTCAAACAGAAAAGGTTTTAAAAACATGTTTCAGAATGTTGTATCATAAAAATCAGGTGACCATTCAAAATCAAATAACTTTAAATCCTCTATTAAGCCCCCCTCTCACCTCCTATCTTCTCCAGTTGTTCTTTCAGCAGCTCCAAATCTTTTGTTAATTTGCCAGTCAAGGGATATCTTTCGTAGGCTGCAACAGATGTCATGCATATATCAAGTCTTTTAAGAAGGACTGTAACTCGGAGCTGTTCTCTGGACAGATGATCTCCTCCTTCGACCACTCGTTCATAGTCATCTTTCAATGACATCAATTCAAACTGAAATATTGAGTCTCTTACGCCAATAAGATAAGGCAAAGCTTCATCTGGTAGGAAATTGGCATTCGCATCAGCCACTGAATTCATGGGCACTTCGTGTTCACTTCTGAAGGTATATCGGATGGAAAACAAATCATTGGCCCAATTTGTAGCTGTGCTTGGGTAGACATGCTTCGGTTTGCAAATGACACCAATTGACAAATCAGTGGGTACAAATTTGTCACGTCCTTTATGTTGTAATTCCTTCATGTTGTTCACCATAAGGACCACCCCTGGACTGACATATCCAACAGTGTCAGGATAATCTGATGATGGAAGTGTCACCTGATTGTCATCTCCAGTCAGCTGAGTGGGAGTGTGTAGTGGCCTAGAAAAACCTTCTGAGGTTCCACACCGGACATATGCTTTGTCGTCTATTGCTCGCCTTATCACAAGTCCCTTCTTGTCAGCTCCATCATGTGTTCCAAATGCAAATCGCGTGTAATTTTTTATGTGGGCTCGATTATAATGTACATTGACATGCCTTTCACGATGTTTCTTTTGTGTACGAAGATGGGCCCAAAGATTGCAGCCTCTGTGTTGCTGCGCTTGACGGTAGCGCTTGTTCCTGCATTTACCCCATGATCGTACTGTTGCTTTGCTCTTTACTGGCTTCTTTCCATGCTTTACTAGGTACTGATTTGCAATCTGACGCATCTCTTTAGACTGGATCCTCTTTTCATAATCAAGATAGCCTGTGTCCTCCTCACCCCATCTCCTTCTGTGGGCCTTCAACTGTTCATGAAGTAATTCACTTATTGCTTGCTCTGCACCACGATCGATACTGTACACTCCCTTGCCCTTGCCCTTTTGTGACATCAAAGTACCTTTCCATGTGGAAAAGATCCTCTTTGAAATTCTTTTCTTGACTTTCACTGGTTTTTCGTAAAGACTTTCTAGCCTTGCCCTCTTTACTCCTATATCAAACTCTCTACTTTCAATTTCCGCCTCATCTAACCTTGCTCTCTTCCGTTTCAGTAAACTCTCGCTGTTCTCCAAGTCTTTTTCTATTTTAGTGATAACTTTGTCAAGATGTCTCTCTGCTTCGATTTCCCCGTTTCTCTCTTGAGCTTCTACATTACTTGAAAAACGGGTAACCTCGTCCACGATATTTTTCAGTCGTTGTTGCTGCATCCCAAGCACCAAAGACAGTGTTGTTGGTGAGAAAATGTTTGCAAGGACGTATGTTAAAATCGCCCAATCTCTCGCATTTCACATCAGTTTCATTAGAGTTGGAATGGACGCGGCTAATGCATTTGGAAAACTGTTACAAGATGAGTCCTCTCTTGCAGCGTCAAGGACACGATCTAGACTGCAGCACAGTTTAATATTGTTTAAGGGCATCTCTAAAAGCATGACGAACATTTGCCCAGCATTACTCACAATGATAACTGGTAGACCATGTTTCGATAGAATTCTATCTTTGAACTGTTGGCGAGCTTTTACCTTATCAATTGTTTCCGTGATGGCAGCAAATTCTTCAAATGCTTCCTGGAAACGCATGCAAGACCTGGCTATCAGTTCATCCAACAGGCGCGAAAGTGCAAGGATATTCTGCGCATCTCTTGCAGATTTAGTAGTGGTTGCTATTGATTCCTCTAATGTTAAATGTCTTTGCTCTGCACTCGTATTACAAAGAGACACAGAAACATGCTTTAAACCCACAGCCTTTTTGAATTCTTGGTGCTTTCTTTTAGCCACACGAAGTTGGCAGCCATCTTGAAATACCGACTTATTGGTCAGCGGATGTCGTCCTTTAATAGTCCCCAGGCCCAGTGCGCCAGTGTTTTCTCCAAAACAAAATGGCGGAGAATACCTCCAGTCCGGGCAAAGAGGGAAAAAGCTATTTTCTTGAGTGGTTGAAGAGTTGTTCTTTGGAAAAATATTACCAAGCCTTTACAACGATGGGTATTAGTGAGATAGGCCACCTTGAAGATATTCAGGAGGAAGATGCCTTGGCACTACGATTGTCACACATCGAATTTAGGCGACTGACTCGCATGTATGGAGAATACAAACAACAGCAGGCGCGAAAGTCATCCCTACAAGAGAAAGTTTCACCAACAGCCTTCAGACCATCAAGCAGTTCAACTGTTGTAGCTTTGCCAAAGGGGATGAAAGGCTTTTTCAAACAAGAGATGGCCTTGGAAACGTACTCGTAAGTACTAATTCTTTGAAACGTCAGTTTAAAAATCTGTACTATGAAAAGCCTCTAAATCCGGCCCAGATGTTTTCAAATTCGTTTGTACTGACAATGGCTGCAGAACGCTTGAAATACTCAAATACAATGAGGGAATGTGAACTCTGGTGCAGGAAAGAGCGTGCAAAACGCAATGATCTTTTGATTGCCTTTGCCAAGAGCCCAGTTATTGATCAGTGGACACCATATTACAAGAAACAAAGTGTTTATGGCTTGCTACAAATAAATGAATTGAAATACCCGCAAATTGTTGCACTAAAGAGCAGTTCATCAGCACCACGACATTCGCACTATGAACATCTTTGCAAGTTTGTTGAAGGTTGCGAGGATGCCCTTGGAATGGCAAAAGCGAAAATGATGAAGTGTAAACAAGAAATGGATGCTACCTTAAAGGATGGCTCAACTGGAAAGCAGATTAGGGAAGGTTAGAATTTAATATTAAAAATACTGCACCCACATGTTACACTTTTGATATACAGTGGAACCTCGGTATAACAAATCCCCAAAAAAGTGTGGGTGAAGAAGTCCCTGATATGAAGAACAACGTTCTTCAGCCTGGCCAAATATTTTAGTTGCAAAAAAATTTATGAAACAGAACCACAGTTGAAAAACACATTTTCCTGGTCCTTTGGGCGGCACTTCGTTTATACATTGTTTTGGTTCCGCTGCAGATATATTGTAATCATGCATTAAGAAACCTCCATTTCTTTCATCTCTTATTTGTTGAATGACTCATCGCATTTGTGGGAAAATAATATTTGTATGAAAGCTGGAAAAGGGGAAACAGAAGTAGCTCCCCCATCCCCATTCAAAAGTCATTGCATGTGACCATGAAGCCTTTCGTATGTATAACGCCAACAAAGTGCCCAAGTCTCAAATAGGGTACAGATTTTTTAATGGAGGTCAAGTTTGAATATGATTTTGGGATATCAAATATTTTGGTCCATGAGATAGGGTCAGCTTTGAGAATGTTCTGAGGGGTACCCCCAGGACTAGAGCACAATAGTCATAATAAAGAAAAAAATATTAGTCCCTATATTTTAAATTTTATTACAGGCTTGAAAGAGACAAATCAGTTCTACCAAGAACTGATACCACGGGCAGAGAAAGTGGTTGAAGAAGTTACCAAGATTTGCACAGAATACCAAGATATTGTAGAGAAGTATCGCTCAAGCTTTGGGAGTAGTGTGGGCCAGCAAGTATTGCGAAGAAAGAGGAAGAAGAATGCTCTAAAGGAAAATAAAGAAAAACAAAAGAAGAAATTTCAAGCAGGCGAGGACTGGAACACAGAGAAAGAACCTGAGGGAAGACAAGAAACAGAGAAACAGAAAGAAGGAAAGCAAGCATCTCAGTCCTTATCATGCAAGGACTGGAACACAGAGAAAGAACCTGAGGGAAGACAAGAGACAGAAAAACAGAAAGAAAAGGAAGAAGAAGAAGAAGAAGAAGAAGAAGAAGAAGAAGAAGAAGAAGAAGAAGAAGAAGAAGAAGAAGAAGAAAAAGAAGAAGTAAAACTGCAGCCAGCATGTCAGTCTTCATCAGGCGAGGACTGGGATACAGAGGAAGAACTTGAAGAACATTTCCTCTAAATCCTACCATATGTCTGTGGCCCATATGTTTAGGTTCAAGTTTTTATTAGAATGCACCATTTCTATTTATGGTTTTGCAAAGCATTCAAAATATTTTGTGTTAGTTTGGGTAAATAATATTCTTAATACTTTTAAATGCAGCGGGATCTGCAGTGTGATTGGTGTTTTTGGGACATCTACTTTTGTTTATAGCTGTAAACTTTATGGATTCAAGTAGCAACGCATATTGTACAACACCAACTCCATAAACTTGCGTGCAAGTGGAACTATTGACGTTGTTAACACAATCTCACTTTAATCCCATTAAAACAAAAGTATTTCAATAAAAAGTTTATTTAATTTATAAAGTTAAACAATTATCACCACAGTCTCTTAATTTAATACTATGGCAGCTATAGAGATCAAGGGCATCAGAGTTGGTTCAAATTGAAATCTCTATTTAGCCAGTAGAAATTGTTTTTTCTGCCTGAAATGTAGTTTGACATGAATTTAGGAAGTTGGGGGAAGGGGATTTCCTGTTACAGATCACAGATTTATTTTTCAGACTGTGTAATATATTGTCGCAGTCACATTGGTTATCCAAGCAGGATATTTTTTTCTGGTTTCGTTGCAATGCAGGATTTTTTTTTCTTAAAATTTTGTTTTGCAGGATTTTTTTTTTGTTTTTGGACTCCCCCCCCCTTCACATTTCTAATGGTGCATCCCTAATGCGGAATAGACTGAGTGGAGTATATGTCAGGCTGTTTGTAATTATAAGTTGTCCTAACATTATGCACTCAGCCGATTTGTAGTTACTTGCATCGCCTTTTATATATATATAGTTTAGTTATTGGGCCATTCCTTTTAATATCTTCACCCCCCCCACCCTCCCTATTGAGGGGTTTTGGTCTCTACTCCCTCGGAAATAACAGTTGAGGACCCCCTCTGATTTTAAAGATCAAAGTGCTGACACATACCCCCCTTCAGAAAAAAAAAACAAAAGATCAAAGTTACCAACATGGCTACTCCTTCAGAAATTACTGGTAAAGGCCCCCTCCCTCCCCCTAGGATTTCCTTGACCCTCAATAATAGGGGTGCTGATATAAAATGGAATGGCCCATTGCAGTTAATTCTTATATAATTTGTAGGTAATGACATCTACAGTATATGCCAATAAATTGTTGTTGTTGTTAATTGTCCTCCACTACTCGCAGTTGCCAATGAATCCTATCAAAATGCCATAGACATACTTTATCAGTATTAGCAACAATGTTTGAATGCGGAGCGGTTTGATATTGAGTCCCAACATGTTTGATTCCTTATGTTAGGACCAATTGTAAACAAAACCACACAACAGGAGGGTGATCAAACTGGATTTTATATTCTAACACTATCTTAAAGTTCCTTACTGCTGCTAATGTAATATAATTTAATATAATATGATATGATATAATATATTATATTGTATGGTATGATATAAACTATGTAATGTAATATAATATATAATCTCAAGTCAGCAGTGTTTTTGAGTCCAACTGTGTACAGATTTAACATTAATTACAAAAGCTGTGGAGCAATCCTTCCGTCCTTTACACTTTGCTCAATAAATTTCATGATTGGGTCTCCACAGACACAGCACTTAGCATCCTCAGGACATGCCTTTAACAGACCACAATAGCAATAAGATTGATCATTGAATACCCTCTCTGGGATGTAGGCTACATTTTTGCATGCAGCTTCTGGCTGCTGAAAACCTTGCTGAGGTAGCCAAATCAGCATCACATATTCATGTCTAAATATTTCAACCCATCTGTTTTGATATGTTGTATTTTCACCTAATTTTTTAAGAAAAATATGCTTCACTTCTCGTCCTTCCATGGTTACCAACCCCAACCCCTGGCCATACTTTTCAAGCACTTGACGACAATGAGCCGGGACAATGTGACCCAATGTCCAGACAGTAGGATTTACAGAACTTGGCAACAACAATGAATTTACTTTAAAATACTCATGACAGGCAATAGAAAGCTGATCAATGTGGTCTGATGTTATCTCAAATCTACTAAAGAGAGAAACACAGTCCCTTAGCCTCACACCTAAATAAGCTAAAGCAAGAACTGTTTGACGTTCTTTCCTGGAGTCTTTTTCACACCTTAGCCACTTGATTAGTCTCATGAACTTATGACAAAAACAGCGGGAATCTTTTCCGGTAAATCTATAATGCAAATCAGCTCCAGACCCTTGAGTTTCATTAAACCATTGTTTGGTCTTGTTTGCAAGGCGCCTGGCTTTTACTTCTGTTTGTAAAGCTGTAATTACTCGTGCAAAAGGGCTATCAGCTGGAACCTCTGAAAACTTTTTACAATCAGCTGGCAGCTTAGATTTTCTTATAGCTTCTGTCAAAACTGCTTTAAAGAAGTACTGCCAAGCATTGTTCTTTAGATGAAGGGGTTCCACATGAGCTTTGTCAATGTAAGAACCTAAGAGAGGCAAAAATTCCTGTCTACTACTTTGCTTGGCAATGTAATCAGTAATTTTAGATCTCTTTGTCTTTTCCGAAATTTTTTCTAGTGCTACTCTTTTCTTAAATGCTTCAACCTTGTTGACAACATTTACTCTTTGCTTGTAACTCCATGGCTTCCACTTGTTTGAACTTTCAGTTCCAAATGTACCCTTGACATCCTACAATCAGCTAATGAAACATTAGCAAAGGGTGAGAAATACTTAGCACTAATAGTTAATTCACCTGCCAACATGGCAAGCATCTTCATGTCATTTGGCAATTCCTCCAGCTTAAACCTATATTTCATGCCTTCAAATTCATATTCAGCTCTTTCTAACTCTGCAATTTGAGGTAATAATGACCTCACATATTTCTTTGTAACAGGAGAGCTTTCATCACAGTTGGCACCAAAAATTAGAAAGTTATCATAACTTGATGCCACCCTTCTTCCAACATTGGGGAAACTGACTAAGAAAGAACACGCGCTCTCATTTTTGCCAAATGGGCATCCGTCGCCACCAAGAGCAATTTGAAAAGTGCCTGTTGATTCTGCAAAGCCTTTAAAGATAAAATTTGGCAAGTATTGGGAGGTATTGTCTCAAGTCTCTATATGCACCATTGACTTGGTTTTCAGTTTCTAAGCCCTCTAGATAGTCTGGGTCAATTTCATGAACAGTCCCAATGTCAATCTTTTTTAACTGTTCTACAAGGTTACTATAAGTTAAAAGCTTTGGAACCTTACAGCCTTTACAAATTGAAATACTTGTTCTTTTCCCTGGTTTGCCTTCATTTGATTTCATTGAAAGCACCAGTCTTACACTTTTGTACCTTCGTTTCCCCATTACACCACTTGCATAATATGTTGCAATACTTCGAACAATGTTGTCATCTGACTTTTCAAATTCTAACACACTCTTCTTATACTCTTTACAAACTATTCTATTGGTCAACTGCTTGTTCTCTGTCACATATTTTGTTAACTTATCTAACGTGCATCTCTTTTGCAGAGTGTCAAACATTCCCTCGGAACAGGCTGAGGAATGTTCATTTGAGCTCCCATGAATTTTGGCAGCAGCTTCAATGGTTTCATGCCTCCTTTTTCTTGCGGTCCTTGGTCCCAGTGTTGATTCTCCATTGACAAGTGCAGTAGGGCTTCTTGTTCGTGCCTGAGATACCTGTCCCTGTGACTAAAATATTGCTAAATTAGACACTGGGTAGTAACACAATTATTTAAATTAGATGTGGTTGGATGATAACAAAATAGATATTTAGCCAAATCTTACATTCAATATGTTGATGTTAACAATTTAGAGACACTGTCATTTATGACAGTCTTTACTGACCAAATGAACACAGGCACTCGCTCAGGTTTCTTGCATAGGTACCGGCATAGAAGCCTGACCATGGCTGTCATTCTGGCACTGGCTTTGTGTTAAGTGGCCAGTTCACCGAAATTAAACTTGCAAAATATTTTTTATTTTTATTTTTACAAAATTGAATAGTACTATATCCTCACTGTCTACCACTTAACACATCGCGAAACTAAGTTATGGGAGAGAGATCCGCGGATTGTTGTGGAAAGAGGTAGACAGCAAGAATAGATCACGATATGTGAGGAGTTGTCAACCAACACCAGGGGAGGAGGGTGGGGCGAACCTTGATAAGTCGTCTCGGCGTTCGGCGCTGTGACACAGTGAAATCAAAGCCACGTGGTGTATTCTATTTATCAGGGGAGCCCGCAGTGCATTGATGCGTCCCAAAGGACGGCGGAGTATTTTACTGGTCGTTTGGCGATGCGTTAATTCATTATTCAGGGAGAATAGTACTATATCCTCACTGTCTACCACTTGACACATCGCGAAACTAAGTTATGGGAGAGAGATCCGCTCCTTGCCATTCCCTGAGGCAGCCTGCTATAACCTAGGTCTCCGACCCTCCCCCCAAAACACATCGACCTTATAATTTCAATACCCAACACTCAACACCCAATACTCCATAACTCAATAAAGATTTATTAACTGACAACAAACTAATAACCACCGGAGAGTACTGGGATGAATGTCCCTTAGTCATGAAAGATGTATTAATTCAACTATACGAAATTCTCTGCAAATTTCCTTGGTGGGAAAGTTGCAGGGCAGGCGGAGAGCTCGTGAGAAGTAAGATTGAGCGTAACCCGTTCTAACAACTGCAACGGGCAGAAGCACTGGGGCGGTGCGTGTAATACAAAGCCATTTCTGTGCTCCGCCAACCCACGTACTGAGCAATCTGCTCCGAGTACATCCCAAACCCTTGAGGGTGTATGAAATTCCTACACGAAAGCTGTGAGGGTCTCTCCGTCATTAATGTTGGCAGCCTTAAGATACTTTTGGAGCCGTGCAGATACGGCTGACCCTCCGAACGGACGATGTGACACAAACTTTTTATGCTCCGAAGACCTAAAGAGGTACTCACCATGAAGAGGGACACCTAATGCCCCACACGCGGCAATATAATAGTTCAACCAAAAAACCGGGCAGACAGGTACATTTGGAATACGTAACAGAGCAAAAGGGCGAAACTGACCTGCACGCCTCGTTTTACTAAACGTAAAGTTGAGAAGGAACCCCTCCCTATCCTTAAGGCGAAAAAGCTGATCTGCCTTCAAACGGCCCAAATCGGATGCTCTATCACCAGTGTAAAAGTCAATAACAAAGAATGTTATATCCCTGACCAGGAGGTATCTATTAAGAGGAGAAAGCGCAGAGCCTTCGGCAATAAGCCCGCGAAGATAGGCAATTAAACGGGTGAATTTGTCATAGCACAAAGGGACAGCCTGACGAGGGGGCAAAGGTTGCTGGGCTTGCTCCTCTCTTACAAACTTAAGATATTCCTTAACACAAGAATGTGCCAACGGGTTAGAAAACCCTGTACGGCCTAACCTATTGAAAATGGCTCTAAGTTTCCCTATATATGAATCGACAGTTCCGGCCGCTAGACACTTAGGGCAACTACAGGTCTTACTAGAGCAAGAGCGCACATGGAGTTTCTGTTTTCCCGCAGCATCCTTGCTAATCAAAAACTTTACGATGTCTTCCGCAGTTGCAGCAGAAACTTTCTTCGGGGGTACAAGAGAGCACAAGAAACTCGACAGCTGAACTTCTAAAGAGTCCTTTTGCCGTTCATAAGGTTTGCTCCTATACGATTCTTGGAACTCTGTAAAGCGCTTGTTGATCAAAGGCATGTCCGCATGTGGACGGGTCCCTTGCGGTGGCTCACGCGACAGGGGTTTACCGCAGGCCTGGCAAAAGTTCGCGTCACTGTCGTTTGGATAAGAGCAGGCGGGACATTGGCAGGCAGGCTTCCATGGGCGTTCGATCTATAGAGACAAGCATAAATACCTAGCTTAGCAGGAGCAGACACAACGAAAACCCACAGATCCCAAGGCAAGGGCCTAGCAATGAAATCGGGAGGTGCGGAAGGGAAAAGCAACACGGCCGGGTCACCTTTCCGCCCAAGAAGAAAAGAATCTACTGCCATTGCTTGGAGTATTGCCCACCAATAGCGATGCGGGCGGAAACGAGGGACAACGATGGTAAAAGCGAAACGCTGGCGTTGAACAAAAAAGTACCGCAGCAACGGTCCCACGAGAACGAAAGGGGGAAAGACATAGACGTTATGTTCGATTGGTATCGGTTGTGCGAAAACATTAACGCCCAGAGAATACGGAGTCGGTCAAGGCGAGTAATGAGGCAAAAAGCTCCCATCCCTTCCTCTGCGACAGTTGCTGTCCAAAGACATCGAGTCAAATGTGTGTGGTCCAAACCGCGCTTGAACTCGGGCCCACGCCTCCTCGGACAAGGAACAATCAATGTCAGTCAGAGCACGGGAGGGCGCGTCAGCAATGTTTTCACTCGATGGGACATATTTCAAATGCAAAACAAAGTTTCCTGCTCGAGACATTTCTTCTATTTTTTTCAACTCCTGATTCACCAGAGAACTCCTACAACCGCCATTTTCCCAGGCTGCTCGGAGAGTCGCGTTGTCTGTCCACACATCGATTCTTGCGTTTCTGATAGAAGGAAAAAAGAGCTCAAAGCGTTACATAAAGCCCTGGCCTCAAGGGTATTGATATCACCTTCAAGGTCGATCCAATAATCTCGTATTTGCTGGCGCGAGGCCATCTTTAACCAAGACTGCTCCCCAGGCCCTCTGGGAGGCATCACTGAACATTGTGACAGAGAGATGATGTTCCGACCGCCAAGGTAAGTGACCAGACCAATTGTCCAAGAAAATCCATTCCTGAAGTTCCTGTCGCAAAAGGTCCCAGGATTGGAACAGAGAGCTTCAATTCTTGGCAACAGCGCTGATAGCCTTGAATACCTCCCACACATACAGCTTACAAGCCGGGATTGCGAGACTAAACGATAGCGCCTTTTCCCGCGAAAACGCTGCAAGCTCTTTTTACGGGTGCAAAAAGATGATTCCAGGAGTTCGTCATAACGCTTTAAATTTCTCCTTTTTATCCAGTGGGACTAAAAAAGCTTGCAAGACAGAATCGGAGATGAAACCCAGGAATTTAACAAAAGTGGATGGCTGTGGAGAGCTCTTTGCAAGGTTAACAAAATACCCGCTGAGATCAAAAGGAATAACAAAAAAAAGGCTGCTGCTCGTAAGGAAGTTGGCGACTAGGCTGGCAAACCAGTGGACGGATAGGAATAACTGGCCCACATGTCTGTCATCAATATACTGCGAAACAGGTACGCCCAAAGACCGCGCGGCACTGGTGACGACAAGGCCAACGTTATGATATAAAAAGGCACTTGCTTTCCACCCGAAAGGTAAGGTGCAGAAAGAAAAATAATAGCCCTCCAGGAAAAACTGAAGAATTCCTGGGAGTCCGGGTGAATCTTGAGGTGTTGGTATCCATTCTTATCATCAAATGTTGTCTGGAAATGCCCTGGGAGGACATAACGAGGCAGGTCTGGGAGGTGGTCTAACTTGAAAGGGAGATCTTGAATCCATAAATTAAGAAAGCGCTCGTCGTGACATAAACGCGGCTTAGATGGTTCGACTGTCAAGGGGAGGACTAAATGAGGAGGGGAGCATTCGCCAATCTTGCCGTAGACTTTGATAACACCCTGAGAGACCCAGGCTAAGACTGTAGTGTCAATGAAATCGGTAAATTGATGGCAACAAGGAGAGTTCGGGAAAATAGAAATCGGCGGTACAGCGGAATCATAACTTTCCCTTTGAAGTTGCCCTTGAAATGACAGAAGAAACTATCGACCCTCACTCCCTCTCGGATTATCTGTGGCAAATCAACTTGAGGACAAGTGTAACCGGCTGAAGAAAAGAGATCCTCCCAGAAGTCAACATGATTATGTAAGCTGCCCGCTTGTAAATAATCTGGGTGTCTAAAACGCAATTGGGCCAGGTCTGCAAGGGATGGATCTTTACTAACAAGCTCCGCCGGTACGGTGGGGCCAACGAAGGATAAGGGTTCCCCGTTTATGTCACACCATTTGACGTCACGGCTCGAGCGCAAGGATTGCCCGTAGTGCAACCGCGAAATCCTGGGAAAACGGAGAACGAAAATACAAAAATAAGAAGAGGAAGAAAAGAAGGTGGGATCTATCCTTCGCTGACCCCAGCTCTGATCATAGACCAGAATAAAGGCGCTGAGAAGGCCCCCAGGGTCAACGAAGAAATGAGGCGAAAAACCAGAAAAAAAAAAAAAAAAAAAAAAAAAAAACTAGGACGCTAATAACTAGGGGAAAAAATCTTTATTCCAGCCAATAAACAAGGATAATATAGGAAAAACATATCCCATACCCTTACAATATTTACATGATGCTAACGCCTAAATTTCAGCGGCGGCGTCCGTGCCACGATCTCTGGCGAAATGCCCTGGTAGACCACATCTGTAACAATTAACCGAACTGTAGACACAAGGGCGTTGGCGCCTAAACTGGCGAGTACTATTACGACCTTGAAACCCAGGCTCTTCACGCTGGATAGTCTTGAGAAGCGCAGAGGACTCCTTTGCAACCTTGGCTCTAACCGGATCGCCTAAGAGGCCCATGAGCAGCCGTTTATGGGCAGAGGGGAGAGGGCATTAGATCTTCCTTTTAATTCATCCAAAATGGCCGTAATAGTAGTCTGCCTTTTCGTGGGCGGACGACCTGGCTGCCCGTACCAGGGCCTCGGACGTGAGCAGAAGCCTCCCAAGGGTCATAAACAGCTTCCGGCTTCTGAAGAGCGTTGCGAACAGAAGTAAGAGCAGTGGTGACCACGTCAACGCCCTGCTTCTCCTCCAAAGCTTTCAATTTGTCTTCAAGAAGCTTAATTCGATCGTCCGCCTAAGAGTGACGCAAAATATGAAGTATATATTAACGTCTGTAAAACATTTATATGTTATTAATTTCGGTCCCAAGGCAGAACCGAAAGATCCCGAAACGAGGATATGCCAGATCCAAAATGGACGGTTAGGCCGTATAACAAAAATCATTGGCAAATAAAACCGGCTGCCAGAGCAAAACGGTCCCGGACCGCATATATGACCAATACAGGCGCCCGGAGCCGAGCGGACCTAGCCCGCAAACACAATAAACATGTCACCCCAAACAAAACGGCTCCCGGAGCCGGGCGGTCCCGGACCGCATACACAATAATATCTCACTCCAAACAAAAGAAAAAGAACCGGCTCCCTGAGCCGACCAACAAAAATTCTTTCTAAATAAAAACAGGCTCCCAGAGCCAAACGTTCCCGGACTGCATACACTAAATCGTGGTTTTAAACAAAACCCGGCTCCCGAGCCGAACGGTCCCGGACCGTATATAAAACAATTCGTTCGAACGAAAGCCGGCTCCAGAGCCGGCGGTCCCGGACCGCATACACTAAATACTTGGTTTTGAACAAAACCCGGCTCCGGGAGCTAAACGGTCCCGGACCGCATACACCAAATACTTGGTTTAAACAAAAACCCGGCTCCGGAGCCGAACGGTCCCGGACCGTATATAAAGCAATTCGTTCCGAAACGAAAGCCGGCCCCAGAGCCGAGCGGTCCCGGACAGCAAACGCAATAACTCGTGTCTTGGACAAAACCGAACATACAAAACAAAAATATTTCGTCCCAAACAAAAAATCGGCTCCCGGAGCCAAATGAGACACAAACAAGCCGAAACAAAAGGACCGAGTAAAATGAAATACATATACGAACAACGCTAACAAAAGCGAAGAGAAAAACAAAAATATGCCCTAGAGACACGTGGAACGTTAAATATGCTAAACAAAGTACTAGAAACGTTGGAGAAAAAACACGAAATGCGCACAAACGGGCAGCTAAAGCTAAAAGCGAACGAAAAGCACCAGAACTAGAAATTACCTGATTAGCAGCCGCGGGTTGCGCCGCCGGTTCTGCGAGAGCTTCTGCGAGAGGTCCTGCAGGAGGTTCTGCGGGATGTTCTGGGTTAGCAGGCGGTTCTGCCGCCACCGGAGGTAAAGGCGGTAATTCTCCCGCTGGTTCCGCCATGTAGTCGAAGAAAAGACGGTTTGACGCTAGCGGAAAGTACAAGGAAACGAAGGCGGGCTGGTGTTGGTTGACAAACCGATACAAGCGAACCTCGATAAGTCGTCTCGGCGGTCGGCGCTGTGACACAGTGAAATCAAAGCCACGTGGTGTATTCTATTTATCAGGGGAGCCCGCAGTGTATTGATGCGTCCCAAAAGACGGCGGAGTATTTTACTGGTCGTTTGGCGATGCGTTAATTCATTATTCAGTGAGAATATTTTTCTGTTCATATTGTTAATAAAATTTGGCATAAAATTAAACATCATCCAACCACTAATCAGTGCAAACCTACAGACTTAGTTGGAGGTTGTGCTCAGCAGTTTTTGCTGCATACTTACTGCTAAAACAACCATAATAAAGAATTAAGAGTGTGGTAATAATTTAGAGACACTGCCATTTATGACAGTCTTTACTAACCAAATGAACACAGGCACTCGCTCAGGTTTCTTGCATAGGTACCGGCATAGAAGCCTGACCATGGCTGTCATTCTGGCACTGGCTCTGTGTTAAGTGGTTGGTTCACCGAAATTGAACTTGCAAAATATTTTTTTTTATTTTTACAAAATTGAATATTTTTCTGTTCACATTATTAATAAAATTTGGCATAAAATTAAACCTCATCCAACCACTAATCAATGCAAACCTAGAGACTTAGCTGGGGGTTGCGCCCAGCAGTTTTTTGCTGCATACTTACTGGTACTGGTAAAACAACCACAATAAAGAATCAAGAGTATACTCACAGGAATATTTTCTAATTCATTTGTTATGTCTTTGAAGTGTTCCCTGACTGTGGCCAACTGAAAGCAATTATTATACAAGTGATTTCATAAGCACTGATTGGTTAATTTTAAGTGTCATTTAGAGTTTAAACACATAAAAAGCTTGTGGGGGGATATTAACAAGTGTTTGTGCTGAGAAGTACAGCGGGGTTTAAACAAACCATGATTACCCAGTTCATAATAAAAATAATTCTTATTAAAATAATAATAATAATAATAATAATAATAATAAACTACAACAATAATAATAATTGTTATTATTATTATTATTATCATTATTATTATTTTGAATTTCTTTACCCTGTCAAAATTGAAATTCAAGCCTCCCTAGACATGGACCTCCACCACTTTCCTATAATCCTTTGTTACAATATTCTCTGAAATTGAAAATAAAAATCTTCCCAAAACATTAATACTGGACAAATTTAACTCACCTTTTCTTGGGCTCGCTGGACTTTTTTGTACTCTGCCGATAGCTTGTGATTTTCATCAACAGCTTTCTCCCTTGCAACCTTGCCAGCTTTCATGAATTTAGCCAAGTTAAAGCGCGTGTTCTTTGTGTGCGGCATCCTAGAAATTAACTCATAAAAAACTAAGGAAAGAAGGCAAAATTAGGAAAACAAAAATCGTAGAGCTTTTGTCAAGGCTTTGAAGTTTCGGTTCGTAGCACAAATTCTCGGATAAGTAGAGAAACTTAAAAAACTATCCTAGCCAAAAATACGATAGAAACGACAAATAAACCTTACCTTTTCTTTTACTATTTCCTCTATTGTCTCTTGCTAAGCGAACATCGAAGAAACTATGGTATATTTAGTATCAAAATGACGGGAAAACTGTGTACTTTCAGCACATTCGAGTTTTGGCGCCTTCGGACTAACTCCAGGACCGCTCGGAGGCAGTTTTCAACAGGCGTTAACTCAGTTCCAGGCTTCTCTAAAAACCACACGGTCACAAACGCCATATTTGTGGACGCTGATTGTTCCGCTTCAGAGTGCTCACCAGCCCGGCGTGTCCCACTCTGCTAGACATGAATGGTTTATATCTTCTGGCTGTACTACGTAGCCACGCCAGCACTATGGCACTATCCGTACATAGGAAAGTCTCTTCAAACTGGAAACAACACTCTTCCTTTATTGAGACTTGTAATCTGGAAGCCAACACTGCCGCTTGTAGTTCCAGCTGTGGGATTGTGAGCTCTTTAAGAGGGGCCACTCTCGACTTGGCAGCGACAAGGGATGGCGCAGTGGTGAGAGCACTCGCCTTCCACCAATGTGGCCCGGGTTCGATTCCCGGACTCGACGTCATATGTGGGTTGAGTTTGTTGTTGGTTCTCTTCTCTGCTCTGAGAGGTTTTTCTCCGGGTACTCCGGTTTTCCCCTCTCCGCAAAAACCAACATTTCTAAATTCCAATTCGATCCGGAATGCTCGAAAGCTTAATACATGAGCCCGGGGCTCGGAAGATTGGGCAACCACTCCTCACGCTATCGAGCTTAAATAAAAATTGATTAATTAATTAATTAAATCTCACATCATGCTCTTCGTTTATAGTCATCCATCTGATATATGCGCATGCACCAAGATCTCCGTGGGATGCGTCCGCGAAAATACAGACAGTTGGCCGATGCTCTGCTGGCTGGTGAGGGGATAAGCTTCCCTGGAAGGAGACCTTGTTTAACTCTTTCATTTCCCTGTAAAGGGCGATCCATTTTTGTTGTACTGCTGAAGGAAGGTCTTCGTCCCATTCAGATCCTTGTCGCCACAACTCTTGTAAGCCAATCTTCGCTGGTATCAGAAAGGCTCACGCGAATCCAGTGGGGTCAAAAATTCGCTCGACTTGACTGAGGATGCTTCTCTTTGTCAGCTTGGTTGAGTTCAAACCTTCGATGGCTTCATTCTTCACTTTAAACTTGAATGAGTCTTCAGTAATGTTCCAGACAACACCTAGTACTTTGTCTTCAACTGAACCAGTGAGAACATTGACTTCTCCACCTTCCTGGTCGCGGTTATTACTCAGACCTTTGTTTGACTGCCATGCTTTAACTTTAAAGCCACCTTTCTCCAGTACATTGTCAATTCCGGTCGTCAGCTCTTGAGCCTGTTGTACAGTGTGAATGGAATCCAGTATATCGTCCATGTAACTGTTGTTCTTCAATGTTTTCGCTGCGTGAGGGCCCAGGCTTTCTCCTTCTGCCGTTTTTCTCAACGCTATTTGTGCCATGGCGGAAGCCGGCTTGTCTCTGAATGTCAGTACGGTCTTCACATAGGTGTGCGGCTCTCAATCTGTCTTCATTTCCCTCCACAGAAAACGATGTACATGCTGATCTTCTAATGGTGTTAGGATTCTGTGGTACATCTTGGAAATATCTCCACTGATAGCTACTTGGTTTTCTCTACTACTGCAAAGAGACCATTGTGCAGATCCGGGCATTTCAACCAATAGTCGTTCAGTCTGTGGCCTTGATGAACAGAAGACGAATTGAATACAGGTGTACTTTTCTTGTCAGGTCATAAGATTTCATGATGCGCAATGTAATGGACTGGTCCTTTGTGCTTGAAAATTTCATTTGCTCCATCTCCTGTATTCTCTGGATTTTTTTGTAATCAGCGTTCAGTTGCTTCCAATTTCTTGATCGCTCGAGACCTGTTGTTGGGCAGAAGCTTTGGGTCTGCTTTCCACGGGTATGCAATCACCCATTGATTTCCCATTTTCTTGCACGAGCTCTGAATTATTCTTGTTTCTTCTCGCTCTAACTGAGTTAACTTGTCTGCTGAACAAATACATGGCTTCACGGCTACTCCCATGGCTTCCGTGGTCCAAAAATTGCAGAGGTCAACTGGATTGCTGTAACTGACCAGAAGGACACTACTGGCCTGCTGAATCCTTCCTGACATGGCTCCTAAGACTACCCATCCGAGAGGTGAGTTTCTGGTTACAAGATGTCCCGATTGCTTCGTCTCATTTAAGTGTGCAGGCGTGCATGGTCTATTCCAATAAGAAGATCTACTGGTCCGGTACCCCGGTGAATCTTTTCCCCTGTCAGTCGTGCAAGTTCTGTAACATCTGTTCTTGTGACTGCCGCTACATCATCACTGATTCGCGGATTTCCAACGGCCTTTATGAGGAAACCTCTTTTGTTGTTTGGTGACCTTACTTGCACTTTGAACTCCTTTGTCTTCATTTCTTGCTCTTCACCACCAACTTTCGTTATCGTAATGGAAACATTCTTCCCTTCCAAACAAGGCTCTCTGCGGCTTCCATACGGATCAAGCTAATCTGCGCTCCTGAGTAGAGAAGTATATTTCCACACTTGTAAAGTCCTCCTTATCCACTGATGTCTGCAGTGATAACAGGGAGCAGGGCATCCTGATTGTCGGTAACTAAAGATATGCTCACCCGTAGGTCTGTGCTCTTATGTAACAACTGACGATGGTACCACGAGCATTGAACGCCGTTCTCCTTTTCTGTACATTGTTTTCTTCGACCACGGTTTGAAATCCTATGATCCCTTCCCACTCGTTTGAGGCAGCTAAAACAGGTGTGGTTGTCCTTCACAGCTTTGAGGCGGTCGTCGGCATTTAGGGCTGCGAATTTCTGACATTGATCTGGCTAATGAGTCAAACTCTTCCACAACCAACACTTGCTATGGAGAGCTTTATTCCTGTCATCATTTACTTTGTTTACGTTGTGGACTGGAAAGGATCCATTGCTAGGCGCGGTTGTTTGCATGCGGGACTTCATTTCTACAGTCATCCATGTCATCAGCTGGTTAGGCGTAGCGGGCTGTTTTGTCTTCTCCAGATCACGTGACCATTCGTTTCTGTCATCAGCACACATCTTTTGTTCGATTAAAGAAAACATATGGCTGTTATCCAAATCACTTGGCAGTCCGATCTCTTTCAGCGTGTTGTAGCAGTGCTTTACTAGGTGAACCAAGTCACAAAATCGGGCATCTTCACCATCGCGGAGTGATGTAAATTTGACGACATCTTGCATGACTGTGTGCGAGACGAATCTTGCGTCACCATATATCGGGTCTAGATACTCCCATGCTGTGTCGTAATCTGACCCGATTCCTTTAATCAAATCCAGTGGCTTACCTTGAAGACACGTGCGGAGAAACGTGATTGCGTCCCGTTTACTGTATCGTGATTCAATGGTGTGTTTAAAATCGGCCCTGAAAATCGCGTACTCCACATCTCCATAGAACTTTGGCATTTTCGGCTTTTCCATTTTAAAAGCACATGCTCCACTTGGAATAGCGTCATCATTTCCACCGTTTTCAATAATCGAACCATTGTTTGGGGAGGTGTTAATGCTGTTTTGTCCACTCAACTGCATTCCGGACATACCACTGTGGTTGAGGGACTCGCCATTGCCCTCGTGTGCAGACATAACTGAGTTACTATTTCAAACTACATCAACACTTTCATTACTTTTCTTTCCTGTGGCTATGCATTGATCAATATACTCCTTTGCATGAAATTTCTAATCTAATAAACATCTCTAGGGACTCTTCAAGCCATCCTTCTTCCTTTGCAAATTCCTCATCAGTTCGATCAGCTGAGCAACATCTTCATGCTTCATGACGAGCTTTTCATAGGCCTCTTGCAGTTTAACAAATGATTCTCTAACCTCGGGTGCTGGACGCTTACTTTCTATTATGCTGCTAAGCGATTTTCCAGCCCTTGTCAGTGAAACTTTGGCAGCACGGCGAGTGACCTTTGCCTTTGGTAATTCTGCCATGATGTCGAACTCCTCGGGACCTCAGGTTAGCCAAGAAATCCAATGAAATGCACCGTTGGACAATAATACAGATGTTAACGCCGGGAAACCATCAATCGTATAATCAACAACACAAGTTTATTTGGAGGAATTATTTGAATGTTTTGGAATTATATTACTAGTTGTATGTCTCAGATCGAATAATTCCTCCAAATAAACTTGTGTTGTTGATTATACGATTGATGGTTTCCCAGTGTTAACATCCGTATTGTGTCGATTGTCCAACGGTCCACCGTTGTCACTGAGGAATGGCTTACAAGTTTTGATGAAAACTCGAGTGTTTCTTTTCAGACCTGCCGATTTTGTCCTCCAATACTCCTTGATTACTAATCTTTGTTTCTGCATATCTGTTTGTACTCACAGTTCGGAGCTTTTTTGCTTTGTC
>CALNXK010000097.1:1730000-1732500 GCA_942486035.1 Porites lobata
CCGCTTACAAAAATAACATTAAAAATTATAGCAGCACTGAGCAGGATCTGAATAAAATCTTAACAGGGACCATAACAAATAAACAAGCGTTTTCAAAAGGGAACATTTTCATTAACAAAACAGACACTGAGGAATTGTTTCTGATCTCGTAAACTTACTATAGTTGGGGGCCCCAGAGTTACATTGCCACTTGTAGTACATATGGTGAGCTGCTGGCTTCTGCACACTAAATGGTTACACAAAGATAAATATTTGATTAACTGTTAAAGTGATTATACAACTTTGTAAAATACTCAGAAACTGGAATGTGTTGTTCTACAAATTCAAAATTAAAAGCATTGATTAACCAATGTTTCGTCTTAAAATTTTGCAGAATGTGATGATTTTTAACAAAGGAAAGGTTCAAATCACCTTTGGAGTCTGTCACGAGACCCCCTTTGGCAGCAGTCTTTTCCCCAGTAGTATCAGAAGGCTGCATTTCCCATTCCTCCCCATCAGGCACAAAAGCAAACACAGTTCCATTGTCACATGCCAGCATCGTCTCATCTTCATCTATTTCCGTTCCATCCTCAAGGAAAACTTTTATGTTCTCTGCCTCTATTCCAAGTTTTGCTTTTCCTGGGCAAAGAAATTTTTTAAAAGCCAATGATATCCATATTAAAGATCTTTTAAAACTTTTGTTTCTGCTTTTGGATAATAAGTTAATTAATAAGAAAAGGCTTCAAAAGCAATTTATTCAGCTCAAATAATTTACCTGCTTTTCTTCAACCAGTCCACAATTGCCTGAATTTCAAATTGACAGGAAACAATGTGCGATTTTCCAACGTCGCGGCCATTCCAGATCAGTTCATTCTCGTTCAGCCATCTGATGACTGTCCACGGAGTTTCGAAATTATACCTATCGAATTTTACCAACCAAATGCAAAAAGCCCTATAAAAGAATGCGTAGGAAGCACGAAGTTGTATGGATCGAATTTCGCGTTGGCTGATCTGGCACGTGACTGAAAGCATGCGTGATCGGAATATAAAAACTTTTCATAAACCCCTTTTCATAGCTTTTTGGTCAATGTATCGAAATCCAAACAGAAGGGAAGTTATAGAAAAGTTATGCTCACTTTGATATCAAGCCAAAGAGCGCAAAAAAATGCATAGTTTAAGCTTTAAGTGTCGTTTCTAGCTGTCGATAGGTCAAGCCAGGTCAAGTGTTTATGAAGAATTCGCGAATAAGATGGTATCGGTGCATTAGATGCATTTTAAAGCATATTATAATTACAAATCTACATAATATCAGTGAAAATATGCCTACCTTTGTTCACCAAACTCTTCAAGTCATCGGCTATGACCGCTTTTTTTACGCCTCGATATTTAACTTTGCAAAACATCGTCACGGTACGAAGCGATGAAAATGTATGCGGAATCATGCGGAATTAGTATGCGGCGCGAAATTGAAAACCGCTGACCATAAAGTGACTGCCCCGCTTATCCCCCGGTCCGGGAGGCAAAGACCGTGACTTTTAGCGTATCCCCCGACTACCGGGGAACCAATATTTGGTGAACATGAAGTGAATGTCCCCGCAATACCCCGGTCATCCCCGAGGGGGGTCCGGGGGTTTCAAATGACTGGTGCATAATATTTAATATTTATATTGCACATTCTTTACAAAAATAATCAAATGCGCATTACAAACATTAATATAAATACAAAAATAATAACCTATTTATAATCACTATGGAATCAAAGGTGAAAACTGCACTATTTACAATCGGATATAAGAAAAGTAATTTGCAGAAAAACTATATAATATCTAAATATAAACTAATTGTACTAACAAAATGCCTTGCTAAATAAACATGTCTTAAGTTTCTGTTTAAAATCACTTGGTGCTAGCAGATCTAATGCTTATGGGAAGACTGTTCCAAAGCCGTATCCCCATGGTAACTTTTGTGAAACGCTTTGGGGTGCTCAGAAGAATTCCCGTTTATTTCGCCGTAAATGTTAACGAGATGGCAGTAAAACAAATTAAATCAATGAAATATTTAGGAGCTGAGCCCTGGAGTACTTTAAAGGTGATCAAAAGGATTCTAAACTCGATACATAGGCAGATAGGTAACCAGTGAAGTTGTTGAAGGAGCGGCATAATATGACAGTGTTTAGGTGCGCAGAAGATCAATTGCGCACTGGCATGTGTGACATATTGGAGTTTTTGCATGTGATGGTCGGGAACTCCATAGAGGAGACTGTTGCAATAGTCTAACCTACTGGTTATAAATGCATGAATCAGTTTCTCGGTATATTCCATTGGTCAGCATGTGGATCTATAACTGGATAGCAACCACTTTCTCTGTAAGCTTAGAAGTTAACTGTAAGTTGCTTATTGGGAGGAAGTTCTTGTTTACCAGTTCGAGTCCAGGTTTCTCAAGCAATCGATGCATCAAGGCATTTTTCCACTCATCAGCAAACCGACCAGTCTTAAGTGATAAATTAATCATCTTTGTGATG
>CALNXK010000097.1:1740000-1755000 GCA_942486035.1 Porites lobata
CTAACTTGACATGAGATGTAGAGGTGTGCAACAGGAAACAGTTGATCTTTATTGATGTTATTTTCATCGAATCGTTGGTTATCTCTTCTGAACCTAAGGACTATTAAAGAACTACATCTCGTTTCTCTTGTAACATCGAGTTTTTGCTCATTAAGCTTAGTCGTGCAAAACTCCTGAAATTGCTTATTGCTTAGTGCCTTTACAGTTCTCACTGTTTTCACAATTGTGGCATCGATAATATCCCGCGTATCTAAGAGAAGAAAATTTCCAATCTGGTCTAAGGAAGGGTTACCCTTTTCTCTAATTACATTGCACAGAGATTGGACCTGACTTTGAAAGGAGCTTTGCACTCCTCTTGGCTCTTCGACGCCATCTTGACGAGTAGGCAAACGTGTAAAAAATTACAGTGTTTGTATGAGAATCTAATGTTGAATAATTTCCGTAAAACGGCTGTTCTGAAAAAAATATCAATTGTAAACTAAAGCTACAAAGCAAAGGATTGTCCTAAAAAAATTTGGGGGCGTACCTGTGCTTAAATTTCTCCACAGGCTTGCTTTAAATTTTCCATATATTTGTCTGTAATTTTCCCAGGACTTTCTTACAGACAGATGTATAGAAAATTTTAAAAAGTGGCTCTAGGTCTTCTAGTGCATGTACCGCCCTCAATTTTTTTCGGGAGAATCCTTAGGAGTGAAGCTTTAGTTTACAAATCATATTTTTTTCAGAACAGCCATTCTATGGAAATTATTCGACGTTAGATTCTCATACAATCACTGTAATTTCTCATGCGTTTGCCTACTCGTCAAAATGGCGTTGAAAACCGTGACAAGGTCTATTCTAGACATTTCTTGCCCTGACACCATCCAAAACTGCTTTGGGATCTCCGTGAGGCAAATAACACCACCACCCCTCTAACAGCCTTATTATTTTGCTTATGGGTTTGGTTGATGGATAGTGCGGAAAATGCCCGGTTTGTCTTGTCCCAGACAAAATGGCCTTTCCTGAATTGTGTAGCCACATCTGAAAATTCAGGTATTCAGGTATTCCATGTCCTGATTATGTGGACGCGCCGTTATGCGTAGTTTGTGCTAGCCTGCGAACTGCAGATCTATTGGCAGGTGTAACTAGAAACTAGTGCCGAAAACACCAGATGCGCTCACAGGCTACGTCTGTGCAGCTTAATGCAAAAAACAGAAAGTACTCTTAACATAGTTCTAAGTTTCCCTCTCCAAGAGACCTTACAAATATCAATGTGGTAAGCTCAAAGTGAAGGGTGAGAGACCACTGGTGTAACTAAGGACTAAAGAGCTCTGTCTGCTTGTGCCACTCCACTGTGAATGTTTTGGGTCCTTCTCTTTCAGAGATGCTTTTCAAGTACTTCTTATATACCTTATCCATCAATATGTACAAAGCACAAGTAGTAATCTCCTGGGCGTGTCAGGTGAGTGAAGCTTGTGATGCCTTGCATGAGAAAAGAGTCGTCTGTTCCAGGGGTTGTTATGCCAGCTTGCACTAATTAAATAGCTTGTCCAACCACTACTCTCAATCCTGCACCCCAATGCCTTGAGATCGCCTCGGCAAGGTTAGAATGCAACCCTCCAAACATCATAATGATACTTCTTTCTCCACAAGTTAGTGAACAGATCTACTGAATCTTCTTAGCCAAAACTTACTGTGTTTTTAGCATTTCCACATTTTACTATTTGCCTACCGCATGTGTATTAATTTTTCATAACTGAAAATGATCTTAGAAAGGTGAAGTTATCAAACCTTTGAACCGATTATCATCACTGCGAAATAAGAAATTAGCAATTTATTTGATATCATCATACAAAAGCTTTTGAGCGTGCTGAGCCAATATGAAGTACTTCATAGCAGCCAAAATAATCCTCTTATGCCCCATTTCCTTCTGTGAAAACCTTTTTGGCTATCAATTGTCGTGTGAGCATTATTGCTTCTCATATACAATACCCTGACACACTAACATGCACGTTTCGAGTCAGACTCAACCAAGGGGGCCAAACTTCTACCTTAAATTATGCAAATTAGGGGGCGGATCCCAGGTGGGTCCATAGCTAAAATTAATTACCTAATGTATCTCTACCTGTGTGCCAAATTTGATGCTTTCCCCATAAATCCCACAATTCATCTAAAACTCTGCACCAATCTGCTGGACTATTGCTGAAATTCACAAGTGGCAGTTTTGTCCAGCTGTTGCTGGACGATCTCAGCCGTGTTTGTATTGTGTACTGGAGATCTTCAACACTGGACCTTGTTGATCGAACCATTCCATATTTTCTAAGTTAGGAAAACAAACATTAAAGTACCTTAAGTACGGCTGGCACAGACAGTGATGATGCAGCCTTGTATGCAAGTCTAGACCACAAGTTAAGGGAGGCGATACAGTAGTACTAGTGGTTCAGGAAGAATGGCCTGATGGCAAATCCTAGCAAATTTCAACTGTTTCTGTTAAAAAGTACTGAACAGGACTTTTCTTTCAATATCGATGAACAGCAAATAGAGAAGTGCGATGGATTAGTAGGGACCAGGATTTGGAATGTGAGAAATTGACTAGCTGATCTGAGCATCACTATGAAATAAAATCGCTAAATACCAAATTCAGCCATCAATGTACAGTTGCAAAGTGACAAACCACAATTGACTAAAACCTGAGCAACTGGTGCGCTGATAACTAAATTTGGTCACCGTCCAAAGAGAGTTGTGTTACCTTTTCTGATCATTTCCAGTACTTTGTATTTGTCAGATGATTCGTACGATAAGTCAACATTTGCGAAAATCTTTCCCTTATGCTCTTCTTCCCATTCTGGCAGTTGAGTAGACTTTCAGAAAAGTCCTTCATTGGATTTAATATGGCGCGGGACGAAGGACTTTTCATACTTGATTGGCGCCAGTTTTAGCGACCCAAAAACGGGTCGCTGCTCTTAGACCAATCAAAGTAACTATTTGGGACCCTTGGGGATAAAGTTGTCACTCACAGGTAATTAAGTGCATTAAAACGTGACTTGTCCATTGCGAAAGCAGATGCTCCCGTGGTGACAGACAGAGGAAGCAATTGAAGCATAATATTTACATATTAAATGTGTCTGCTTTAACTGGACTTGGGAAAAGTCTGACTTTTGAGCTGGCTTCATTGTTTTTTACCATTTTGGCGAGGATTGCAATGCCATCGTCTTGGTGATTGTTCTACTGATTGCTCAAAGATCAGGTCTCAAAACGCAATTCCCATTGCATTGGAGATGATTGCTAAAACAGCTAGAGGATATTTTGAAATCTGAAGAGAAACTAGAGTACTCGCTTCTTATGAAAATTCCTGGAATCCACTTGTGTTGTTGCATCACTGCATAACAGCACCACAATCAAACTGTCAGTCGATTAGAAAGAAGATCACGTGCTACAAACAGAGCCCTTTCAATTCCTTGCAGTGAGTTTTTTTACTCGCCGGTATCAAGATCTGAGGTGCGCATTTCCGCTTCATTGACTTAAAATCTTTGTTTGTGACGACTTTAACACAAAGTACGTAAATTTGCTCTTTTGATGTTGGAGAACGGCACATGGGTTCAATTGTTTTTTTGTAGTGGAAATACTACATTCTGCTAAGTAAGTCTGAGACTAGCAAATGCAACCTGAAACCCCAAAGGCCAGTCAAGCCACTCCCCATGTTTGGCAGAAAACGCAAATGTAAGCATATGTAAATCCCTCAAATGAGACAAGTCGACCTCTCGCGACTTTGTCGCTCGGTCAGCCACTTCACGGCCTACAAAGGCTCATTCTGCCCGCCAAGAGGTCGACTTGTAGCAAGTCAAGCAGAATGAGCTGTGGTAGTGGATTTGTGACCTGTGGTAAAACTAATTTTAATTACATCCTGCTTTAGTGATGCTATTAGCATGTATCTATATATACTTTCCAATTAAAAGAAAAGTATCATGCTGCTGTTACCACCTACAAAATAGACCAACGCTACATGTGTATACACTGTTAACTGAACAGGCAAGTGGCAAAGTGTAGCAATCAACATTATTATAATGTCGTGTAGTAATGGTAGTGCAATATACACCTATTTCAATTAAGGTTGCTTCAGAGAAGAATGATGCATGATCCATGTTTCATAGCCCGCGGTGCATTATTGTAGGAAGTCTAGTAAATTATGTGCCCGCAACGAGCCTAGAAACCTAGAAAGCAAACGCTGCTGACGCTTCTTTACTGTGTCAGCAGAACGTTAAGACAATGTATTTCAAAACACTGAATCCTAAGGCTTTTAAATTAAAGACAGTGATTTGAGGTTAGGTTTTTCTCTGTGGTAATATGCAAATGCTGTAAATTTTCAACGAGTTTGCTTGGCTCGTGCACGTGGGGATTTTGGATGGAGTTGAAACAAAAATCAAATTCAAGGCGTTTGCTGAACAACAATAAATAACTTAACATTACGTGTTTATCTATTTTTGAGGCAACTTTTTTAAAACTGAATAAAAAAAGAATAGCGTTGATTTGCTTTATTGAAATAACCAGCATTCTGGCCCATGCAAAAACGCAGTTTCATCAGGCGGTAAAACTCCTGTTGTTAAAAGAAGAGGCTTCAAATTTTTTACTATGAGATGTTAAAAATGAAATTTTTCAGCTCGTTCATGGTTAAAAGTTTTAGCAGCCATTTGACTTTAAAGCTCTCTTGAACGCTTTTTCACAAATGGTCTCCATTATTTCAATGAATGTGAATAAGACTAAACTTGCCGCTACAAAAGGGTTTACCATAATGCACTGCAGGCTATGAAACATGGTTCATGGGAGCAACCTTAATTGAAATAGGTGTATACATATGATCTCATGTGTGCAATAAATACATGAGATGTTTTTGTGTTATTATAAGTAGAAGATGGTGATTGTAAGTTTACTTTATAACTTGGAGAAAAATCTGGTTAGAGGTAATTTTGGGGAAAAAATCGGACTTCTTGGTAGAAAATCCACTTTGCGTTCACCAGTCTAGTGATTAACCTGTGAAAACTGACATTTCTCCTGGAGAACGTCGCCAGCGACGAGGCAAAACAGCTGTTTTTGCAGGCTATCTAGTGATATACGGTACTGTAAAGGAAATGTTTAAATTTAGAATGACTGCATGTGATACATGTGAAGGGATTCTTCATGCAAATACTCTCTATTAGTTTTACTTGCTTTAACCTGTACCTTCAAAATAAACTTTTCCATGGACTTGTGGGGTATTTCTCTTAAGAGGGGTGCAGTTTTCCACAGACTTACTATTTTCGCTGCCTCTCTCAACTCATACTGCAAGTTATTAGGGAAATGAATGGCTTTTTCGGTATCCAGTTACGGATATGATGCTTTTGGTGCTCTTAAATGACTATTTTATTAAAACACTACATCGATTTCAAAACTTAAAGAAAATGCTGTCTTTTACTCGAGATGTTGCCTATTGAAAAGTATAACAATATTGTGAAAATGAAATGATCAGCATGTCATTAGCGTGGGACAAAGAAAAAATCTGAGTCCCTTACAGGATTCAAACCTATGATCTCCCAAACGCCGGGCAGGGGTTCTACCCACGTGATCTACGAACTCTTTGTACAATATTATTGCTTGTTTTGTACCCTATAGAAGACAGTTTCACTGAATATGCGGGACATTGTTTGGCGGCCCTGAACCACATCCTGCGCTATAACTTTGCAGCCTTCTTTGGGCGGGCACGTTATTCTCTGGCGTCTCATCTGCCTTACCTTGTTAAGAAAAAATAAACAAAGCAAAACAACATTCAGCCTATTTTATGTTGCTTTAAAATCAAAAGGGTTTTGTATAAACTTAAGAGATGAATTATTAACAGTTATCCCAATGCGAAATCAACAATGTATCAGTGAGTAGTACAATTAAATTGTGAGTGCATTTCTACTGATGTACTGTTAAACCTCCATCACCTGTTGGGCTTGAATCGAGCTCGAAATTGCACATTTGTTCCTGCAAGAAAAGGTAAAAAAAGGTCACATTCAGCCAACTATCAGGTCTTGCAACTGTTTTTGGCTTTTGTTTTATTAATAAGCTTATAAGACAGCCGAGTGACTAAGGGCTTTCTTTCAACAATGTACACAATTGTTAATGGTGCATCTGGACCAGCTTGCTTGCCATGTTTTTTGTTGAGACTATCAGTGTTTAATTGTTTGGCATAACCCGGCCTTTTTTGTTAGGAAATGAAATTAGGCAATCTAGAGAAAGTTCCAAACTATGTAAAAGGTCATGTGTGGAGATTTTCAACTTCAGGATTGTTATGTGATATTTAATTACTTGGTTTATTGATTGGCTCAATCCTTCTGGCATTTGAGCTATTTAACAGTGCTAAGCTGGCGGTAACTGATAAAGGTGTAGTTTAAAAGTAAAAAAACAAACAAACTAATAAACAACTGAACTATCAAAATCAGCTATTTCTTGCCAATAAGGATTGCTTTTCTGTGACTTACAGCTAAATCTTAAAATTGACTTTACCTTTTTTTTTTTTTCATAGTCTCCTTCAATTTAATTTTGTAACTTTTGCATCATTTTAGGTATGTTACCTCTGTTGTTGGTGAACAACGGCCCTTTCTAAAACTTTTTTCAAAACTGAACCCACTTCATCAATGTCTGCATCTAAATAGGTTAAGGATACAGAAAAGAAAATGATTGCTTTCATTTAGTTCTACCTTCTTCTTTTTTGCTTGCAGTAATAATTGTCTTATAAATCTCCCTCCAGTTAATATATTCGTAGTTCGATCCTTGTTCAGGTTAGCTGCTTGTGGTACTCATAAGATCTAATCCGTTGGCTGTATCTCTTTTAGTAAAAACTATTGAAAATCCTTGCTTTCCAGTTTGAGGTTCCATGAATTGGGGTTTTGAGTTAATTCAAGAATTGAAGGAAATATGGCAATCTTTTCTCACTATAACTGTAACATTACTTATTAATAAGCCTTGAGCACGTGCTGTTGTATCACAGGCGTATCGTTCTAACACACACACACACACACGATCGTGACAGCTTTGGTCACGTTTGAAAGTGGTTTCAATTTATTGTTATTGACATTGACCACAGCTTCAGGGCGGAAAAACGTATTGAGCATGCGTGAACTTTTTTTGCCCAGATCCCCTGACCGGGTTTGAAAAAATGGCGGGATTTCAAATATTTTATTGCCTAAAAATAAGATGTTTCCACTCATAACCTGGAAAGAACAGGCAATTTGTCTTCAAAAGTTGCAAGCTGTGGTTATAACCTTGTGGTTTCTTAATTTTCTCGAAGAATACCTCATAGTAAAACGGACTTTAACGACATCAATTTCCTTGCGTTGTACTGGAAATGTGCATGCGTAGGTCCGATTTTTTTCAAGATGCATTTACAAAATGTGTTCATATAAGGAAGTTCCTGGATATATAAGGTCCGGAGCTCCACTGTGGACACAAAAACAACATATCTTTGAACAGTGATTTGCCGAAAAAAATTAACGCTTGCCCACAATGTGTTTGAAGGCACTGAACTTGTCGCACTCGAGCTGATATTTTAAAACCTTCGCTCGATCGGACACTCGTAGTTTCGCAGGTAACTAAAATATAAACAAAATCCTCAATGTAGAAGTTATTGCGTTGATATGCGGGCAGAAAAAAGTTCAATCTTTATCTAGTAAAATTTTCCCAAAAATCGGTTGTAAAGCAACTATAGTTTATTTTTGATCTTGATCGTTTCGCGTAGTAAGAGATAAATATAAATTACGCTTTGTGTTGTCAAGTTGAAAATGCATAACATCTGTCAAAAACCTACACGTAAGTAGGATTTCCTTCAAACAAAGTTAAAATTACATTATTGCAAAAACTTCTTGCTGACAATGAAGAAATGAATTTTTTGTACGAAAACAACCTACTTATAGATCTTAAAAGCAAAAGATCAGTTGCAGTGTGCTTCGCAGCTAAACCATGGTAGCTTCTCCACGCTTTAATAACTCAGTGAATAACTGGTCCATGTGAGGGTCTTCATTCAAGCAAATTAAACTCAGCCAATCGTTACAAAATTCAGAAAACTGCACATAAGGGTATTTGTTTTGCTCGCTTCAGACAAATCCAGCTCCAGCAATTCAGTGTTACGGGCAGAGTCAATTGTTTTGAAGTCACTGCCGGCCGTTGTCCTCTACTTCACAGCGAGTGAAATGGAAAATTTGCGTACAGAAAGTTATTTCTTACAAAGAACAGAAACTTTCACAGTGCAGTGGAAAACAAAACTATGTAATTAAAAGTGACGAAAACTCTGACTACTTATAGTATTTGAGCAACAGAAAAATGATTCTTTTCTTCTAGAGTAAGTTTACTGGCCTTCTACCGGTATTTCCGAGAAAGTTTTACGGCGCACAAAATGGTTCTTTGACTGAAGAGAAGGATAAAGCTGGTTCTACAAAGGGAATAAATCTGGGCATGTGAAAAAGTATTTACTAATTTAAAAAAAAAAGTGGGTTTTAATTCAGCCCGGCGAAAGAAGGCGAAATCAACTCACAAATAAATCGAATGAACAATCAAAAAAATACTCGCCTCTTTTGAAATGTTCAAAACTCTTTATTCCACCTGATACTGAAGGAATGATCCGTTTTTCCTTTAACATTGGTTGTTCCGAGTCCAAAGTAATTTTCAAGTGACGAAAAACAAAAACCACACAAAAGTAAAAAGGCTTTTCGAGGAGCAAACGTTCACACCTTGTGCATTTCATTCATTCTTAGTCAGAACTCTCTCAGTGACAAACAAACAAACTGTCGAACACAGTCAACACAAGCTGTCAACTCACAGAAAAGCCCGCCTTGAGCCTGCGATAAAGGATGCGCAAAAGCTTGCGCAGAACGTTTTTCCGCCTTGAAGACCACAGCGATTCTTGCTCCTCTTAAATTACCTGAAATTTGTCCCAACAACGAAGGACGTCTACCCACTGACGGGACCAGGAAAAGTATCCTTTTTGTACGTGGGTAACCACCATCAATGTCCATAACTAACAAGGAAAAATAATCTACAAGTAAACGTTTTGTCAAAAATTTCTGATTAAGAAATTTTGACATTTATCCAGCTGCCTGCTATGTAAACAAAGAGATGTTTGTGGTTCGAAAAGTGTTACCTTAGTTCCACAGTGCCTAATGAGTCCCTGGCAAAAGATCTATTAATATTATTGTCTACTACACCTGTACACAGGTGTGTGCACTGTTCTTTCCAAAAAGGTTTATATATACAGTAACTGGCGTTGTGCTGTTGACAAATCATTTTCATGATATAAAACCTTCACCTTTCAAACCGTCAGTGGAGCTGGTTTCTCCTAGCCAAAAGAACCAATTTGCACTGTGTTTAGATTCTATCTCATGGAGCACCCTGCAGTATTGGTTTATAATAATTCATTAATATCTCCCTTGAATACATGCAACTGCGTTTGCATCATCACAGAAGGTCTTACATGCAAATCAACATGTCTTAATCAATCAAGTCTTACATGCAAATCAACTGTTTTAAATATTCTTTTTTTAACAACGTAATTAGTTACTGGAACAATTTACCTAGTAATGTTGTTGAAGCCGGTTCCCTTGAACTTTTTAAATGTAAACTCAAATCCTTTTTAAAGTTGTAATTTTTATTGTAATTTTTATTGTGTGTTGTTTTTAGGAGAGTTTTATTCATAGGGTTAACCTCTAGACTCTCCCTTTCAAATTCATGTGGTCATTATGAGTTTGAATAAACATGTATGTTATGTTATGTTATGTTATGTTATGTTATGCCTCAACAAATCTCTTCTCTTCTCATCAATCCTTTTCTTTTTGTTTATCAGGGTAACAATCATTCCCTTGCAGTCTTCATGTGCCTGCCAGCGTAACTGTAATAAATAACGAAGGGAGAGTAAGGGAGTAAATAAATTATGGTTAATATTTGTCTATTGTTATTTTGATTTGAACTGTTAAGAAAATTATAGGTGAATAAGCCTTCCTTTGTTAGCAATATTAGCTCTTCAAAGGAATGGTTAAAAAATGACAGCATGCACGTTTGGTCACTTGTAGACTGCAAGAGATACCAGCAATTTGCAACTTCGTCTGAACGTGAAGCTCTTCTGCGTGTTGGTCCTATCATGAGAAAAATACATTCAATTGCAATTTAAACATTGATCTCTACTTTATCAGTAACTGCATTGAAAATATGTCCACATTTTTATTGGCCCTGAGTCAATATTTCTGTCTCATTTTAGAAAAAAATCAGGATTGAATCGCCTTTTACTGATGCACTGTTTGGTACCTGGCAGTTATTTTGTCAGGAATACCTGTGGTGTTCAGGGTTTTAAACTGGCTCTAAAAACCTCTATTTATTTTTGTGATGAGACAAAAAGAAGGCGAAAGAGAACAGGTACATATACGTGCTGAACTTTAGAGCAGATTCCTTACCTCCCAGGCCAAAAGGAAAAAGGTCTTGCTTGACTGTTCCAGTTATATCAGTGTAGGTGTTGATATTATAGATAAATCAAACAATGTGACTGAGAGAGTGGAATGAGAGTGAGAATGCTGTGAGAGGGACATTGATGAATGGATGATAAGAAACTATCTTAAACTAAACCAGGACAAAACGGACCTTGTAGTCATCAGTTCCAGATTCCATCCTATGCCTGACAGCGGTCACATTACTGTTGGTTCTGAGTGCATTGCACCTCGTGACTCTGTTCGTAATTTAGGGGTTCAGTTTGATAGCATATTTAGTTTTGAGGAGCACATTAAGAACATTTGTAAATCATCATTCTATCATTTGAGAAATATTGCTAAAATCCGCAAGTACTTAAGCCAAGATACATGTGAAATCTTAGTCCATGCATTTATTAGTTCGAAACTTGATCACTGTAATTCCTTATTACATGGCCTTCCTAAGTATCTGTTAGCTAGACTACAGGCAGTTCAGAATGCTGCAGCTCGTGTTGTCAGACTGACACCGAAGCATGTTCATATAACTCCTATTTTAATTAATCTTCATTGGTTACCAGGTGAGTTTATTTAAGTCCTTTTATTGGTATACAAGGCCCTTCATGGCCTTGCACCTTCTTATATTTCTGACCTTTTGAATTTTAAAACATACTCTAGGTCATTGCGTTCTTCATGTAAAGAATATTTAGTGGTTCCAAGAAGCAGATTAAAAGCATATGGAGACAGAGCTTTCTCTATTGCAGGACCTAAATTGTGGAACGATTTACCTCTAGAGATTAGGAAATGTGCTTCAGTGGCAACTTTTAAGCAATCCCTTAAAACTTTTTTATTTAAGTTAGCATATAGGTTATGAGATTCCTTTTGTTTTAAGATGTTTTTGATTTATATAGTAGACAACTTAGGCTATATTTGAATTATATTGTATATTGTAGATATTTTATAATTTAAATTTTTTAATATTCTGTTTTGTAATTAGGTAGCGCTTTGGACAATTATTGGATTTTAGCGCTATATAAATAAAATTATTATTATTATTATTATTATTATTATTATGAGCAAGTTTACAATAAAATTTCGTCAATGAAAAAATAAAGCTTGATCAAGACATTCCTTCTAATTGATTTTTCATACAGAGGAGAGATGTGTAGAAAAAGGTGAAATTGCTTAATTTATAACTAAACCTTTTGGATGATTCGAAATTTCCACCAACTATTTTTCTAGTCGCCTGTTTAGGCCCATTAAGGATACGCTCAATATTTTTATGCTAATAACAGCTAGAAGTCTTATGTTAAAAAAAACTAGATTCGTTATATGCATGGATGTAATTTGCGGGGGTGTTTACCTCTTTTCCCTTTTCCATGAAAAGGGGCACCTTGAAAGAATCCTGTAAGACATGGAAAAAATTTCAGTGAGCATAAATTTTCAAGGAGGATAACAATATGTTGATTTGTTTTGTTGCAGTTATGGCTACAATGTGATATACAACTATTTTTGTATTTTTTTTATTTGGTTAGCAGTAGCTTTTTTCTTTCATTTTTTTTTTCAGTAAGTGTAATTATTAACATTATTATTTTTTCAAGAGCACACTGACCTTCACTATTTTTCTCTTTTTTTTTTTCCCTTTCTCTAATGATCCTCATATAAATTTTTCTCATACATACAATCCTGGTGAAAACGTTTGGGACACTCCGTGTTTTAGGTGGCGAAATGTAATTCAAGTTGACCCCCCTCCCCCCTGAATAGTGTTGGGTGTTACAAGTCAAACACATTTGGAATATCTTGTACACTTTAAGGACTTCAACGTTTTTTAGGGGGGGGTGGGGAAAAAATCTTGTTAAGGCCGTGCTTATGAGTGTGTATCGCAGGTTAGCTGCAAATTCCATACAAAACCAACTGAAAAAGGGGAGGTGTCCCAAGAGCTTTTGGCCGGGATTGTAGCTTTGCAGTAAGCGAAGTCAGGCTTACTTCTATTGTTATGCTTCGACGTTTTAAAACGCGAGTATAATTATGATCAAATGTCCATCAGGCTTTTAGTTAACTTTACAGCCTTTGCTGTAACGTATTTCAGTTCAAGTAATATTGATTTCATCCTTCACAATATATCGTTGTAAACAATAAAACTCATGAACTATAAACTTGAATATATCAGTCATTATATTTTAACTATTAAAACATTAATTTCACGTAGATCTACAATCCTGTCCAAAAGGTCTTGGGACACCTGCCCTTTTTCACTTGGTTTTGTATGGAATTTGCAGGTAACCTGCGATACACACTCATAAACACGGCCTTAACAAGATTCCCCCAACCCCACCCCCCAAACAAAGTTGAGGTCCTTTAAATTGTAAAAGGTGTTTGACTTGTAACACCTAACAATAGGGACCTTTTGCATCGCAGTTTCTGGGGAGACGGCAATGCCATTGACGGAGGAGGACTAAGAATAGTTGACACCGTTCCCGCCAAAATCAAAAATACTTTAGCTGACACCTTCTGTGCGACGGGGTAAACATAACACAAATCAACACGAAATTTAGAGTGAGGAAAACGAATTTAGTGATAGATGGCAAGTTTTAAAGAACTCTGTGATCTCCTGGTGACATGTTATGACAGTAAGATCTGGGGCGGATCCAGGATTTGACGAAGGGGGGTTCGGATAAACGCCCGCCGAAGGCGGTAGCCCCTAGGGGGGTCCGGGGGCATGTTCCCCTGCAAAATTTTTAATTTTAGGGCCTCTGAAATGCGATTTCCAGCGTTTTCAGGGGCAATTTGAAGTGGCTTAATTGCTCTAAAGTCACCTCCATTTTTGTGCTAACTACAGTAGTTTAAAGGATGGATTTTCTTAACACTGACAATAATCGAGACGGATAAACATTTTAAATTCATTAAAATTAAAAATTCATGATTCCTCAAAAATGGGATCAGCCAGCAACATTCTCCGGGGTTGCTGTTCTGCAAATTTCTGGACAACAGCATCATAATCCACGGGTTTCTTGTGGTGAATATTCATGAGCGCCAAGCCAGACAATCTTTCTGTCGTCATGGTGGTCCGCAGGTAGCATTTAACCAGCTTTAAGGTGCTGTTTGCCCGCTCGTTGTCAGCTGAAGTCACTGGAATAGTGCATGCAATGCGCAGCAAACAGTGGATGTTGGGGAAAATGTCTGCATCACAGGCCTAAGATAACAAAAAAGAAATAGTTCAGTTTAATTTGAAAGGCGAACATTAAAAATCAAAAACATTAAGTTCTGTACCTCTAATGCAGGTTGAAGTGCGTCTGGTTGGCTTCTCTCTGACTGCCACTTTCTTGTCCATCAATGGTACTCGACATCCAGAGTTTGAGGGTTTGGCAGGTCTGAGCTGTACATCTCTGAAACCGCATCAATGTTTGCATCTGTGCGTGACACGGTGATGCTTGGAACTAGACCAAGTAACTGCACAGCAGTCTTCTGAGTATTACCAAATCTAGAACAATTCAAAATATAACCACTGATCTGAATTTGCGTATTTGTACTCTGTTGTACTTTGTGTAGTGTGACTGTTATAACTGGAGAAGAGTAAAGGAACAGCTATGTAATCTGATCACTTTAAAGGGAAACCCGTCCTGAAGGTCGTCTTATTTTGCAAACAACGTATCTAAAATGTCATGAAGACCTGATTAAAACATATTACCTTAAAGACATCTCTTGTGTAATATGGTCAAGAAAAGGAACAAACAGATTGCGACGGTAATATTCCTCAGGAGTGTCATGGGGTGCATTTGCCCGGTGCTGCTGTCTTGAGGCTGTTCTCGGAACGCCGGGGTCGGTACCTAGGTCTGAACTGAGCTCGACAGCATTAGAGTACCATCTTTTGAACACAGCTTCAGCCTCTTCTCTCTATTCGTTCAACTCTTTCTCGGTCTCTGATATCATACAGTATGCTTTCACAATGTCATTGGACTTCTTTTGCAGTTTAATGCTAATCGGCTTAATGACTGCCAAAGTTTTCATGGTGACTATTAACGCGATGAGAAACTGGAAAGAACAACGTGTGGTAGAAGCCATTTGCCTTCTCGAGAGTCTCTCTGTCCCAGTTCCAAGGGGTTTCGGTACTGTACTGTTTGTGCTGCTGTTCGTCCAAAATAACTTCAAAGGTTTTAACAATCAACGGAAGTAACAGTGCGAACGTTTCGTATGCCTCGTGACGTTCAACCCAACGAGTACGGCAGAGGTCGCGGATCTTAGTTCTCTGCGAATCCGGCTGATCAACGCTGATTACTTTCTTTAAGCACCTCTGCTGCTTTGGAGGATAATTGAAAAATTGTGAAATCTCCGTTATAGTGCCAGCCATGTTGCGAACTGATGGTAAGCTACATGCTTTTACAATAACGAGATTCAGTACATGGGAATTGCAGTGCACATACAGGGCCTTGGGGTTTTTCTGTGCTATTAAGCCTTGCACTCCCCGTGCTTGTGCAGACATATTCGAAGCACCATCGTAGCCTTGGCCTCGGCAGTTTGAAATGTCCAGACCCCACTGGTCCAACTTCTCCAAGATCAAGGA
>CALNXK010000097.1:1765000-1775000 GCA_942486035.1 Porites lobata
CATCTCTTACACAAATATGTAGGGGCTGCCTCTTTTGGAGATTCATTCTTCATTGCTGTTTTTGTTAGTTTAGCTCTTCTTCCAGCAGTCTGGCCAGATAATGGAGATAAATCCTCTTTTATTAAATGGTATACACACCTTCGCTTAACAAACTTTCTTAAATATAATTCCAAGGCTTCTTTAGTGGCGTTACATCCTCCTGGATAAGGTTACACAAACACGACCACCAAGAATATAAGTGTATAAACATAAGTTGTGTTCATGCATTGTTGTATGAGACCTTGTGAAAGCTTTTAAGGTTAAGCATTCCTATTTAAGTTCTGGTCCAGAAGCATGTTGAAATTCTGAATCTGAAACTGAAGTACTCAACTTGCTGAGTTTATTGCCGTTGTAGGCAAAGATAAGAATTTCCAGGCACGGGCATTCAAGTTTTTTCTTTTGATCCTCAGTATAGCAAGGCAAAGCTGGACATTTTTCTCCGGTCAAGATTTCTTCACAGTAAGCTTGATTGTAAAATACCTTGTAAATCGAAAGAGGGAAGCTGATTTAATGCTGTAAAACGAGAGAAAAAACAGTCCCTTCCCCTCTTTAGTAACCTTGGTGACTTAGGGCTCCCTCGAAGAAATTGTAAACGCATGCGTACTAGGCCAAGAGAAAAAACATGGAGGGTTCAAACTTGCGGCGATTTTAAGACAAAACTCGCATCCAGCTGCCTCTTGTGCTCTTCATATTTGAATTCACCTTTTATTTTATTTATCCCTAAAGCTTAACATAAAATGTACCATGTTCGTTGTTCTTTTATAAAACAACTTAAATAAAAAAGTAAATTTGTTCCTTAATATGGTCTATAACCACAAACCTTTTCGCGATAGACTATTTGAGTATTCACATGGGCTTTGTACACAAGATTTTATTTTGCTGAAGCTAACTTAATATTAAATATCTTAGTTAAGCTACATTTTTCCACTGTTATCTTTCATATATAATCTGAAAGATGAGGTAAAAATATTTTTCTCAAAAACACTTGAATCAGCAGTGAGTGTATTGTTTTTCATTTACTTAATGTTTTTCCTTGACTGTTATAAACTAATTTTTTCAGCTGTATTAATCTGTGAATCAGACTTTGCTCAAGCAGATATTAAAAAATATATTATAAACTCTTTTTATGAACTTTGTTGAAATATATTTTGTAGCAAACTGAGTTTTTAGCAATTGACCTTAATATAAAAACTAGCTTGCTGTGTTGTTTGTAAAAGTACTGTTAAGAACCTAAAAAGAACTTAGATCCTAGAATATATACAATACTTTTAAAATATATCTACTTGGTGTGTTTGTTTTTTGAAAGCAAATATAACATTGTTTCGGGAACTTTCTTGTTACATAACTGTAGTTAAGTGCTTTGAATCCTGTTTGAACAACTCTTTTGTAGAATCATTTCACTTTGTAAATTATTGTCAGTATATGTCTTGGTAAATAAATCTCAACCTTCTTCAATATCATTAATATCATACATTCTTATGCTGCCTGCACTTTCATCCCTGCCTTCATCGTTATCTTTCTTCTGATACATACGCTTGGTTCGATACAAATCGTTTACCCTTGCAAAAATTTTCCTGTTCTCCTTTTCCATAACTTGCCTTGTGTAGTGCGAGTTTCTCCCTCCTTTTTGTGTTGCTCGGTGGAACATTCGCGATTGCTCGTGGTTCTTCTTTTCAACTGGCTGACAATTGAAAATAGAAATGGAGCCACATCCTTCCAGAAACTGTGGAACATGGTACGCCAGTGCTGCAGAAAATAACAAGCAAGCATATGTTTGAAAGTCAAGTACATCTTTTAGGTGACAGGAGTTAAAGTAAGTATTATCTGTGATGACATAGCATACAAAGCATAGGAACAAGAATAGTAATTTTGGGCGCTGGGACATGCAAAATTTCGATCACCTTTCAGCCCTATCGCATATGTTTTTATAGTAATATCTCATTGGGTCCAACTAAAATCAGCAAAAAAGCCGTTGCCTTGTGAGAGACATCTTGCATGGTGTGACCCATGTTTTGACAGACTAAAGTAATACCAGTAGACTTGTAAAAGTAATTGCAAGTTCACTATCAGCTTTAATCTCTAAAATACTTAATCCTTGAGTTAGCTATCGGCACCCGTTGATTTCAATTAAGTCAATAAGTCCAGAAGTGTTTAGCTTACCATGTATATAAGGTGTTATATCCTGTAGTGGAAAAACAGTAAAAATAAAATTATTATACACACTGTATCAATACATTGTTCTCAATAATAAAATATTGAATTATGAGACAAGATTATGTTGAGACGACAAGATAGTGAACATTAATTTTCGTAGTGTTGGGACAAGTGAACCATGTTAAAATTTAGGGGCTTCCAGAATAATAAATAATGTTGTACCTCATCAAAATGGACAACTCGGAAGAACATGGCCCATTTTCGTGCTTGCTCCCTGAACAGGTCAGGTGGTTTGTAGCATTCTTGGCCTGGCTCCGCCTCAAGTGCTGTAACGAGCTCATCAAATCCCTAAATGCAAAATACTTGTAAGTGCGAAGGAAAAGTGAATTTAGATATGTTTATCACTGACAAAATAATTATGTCATTTAAAATTGTGGGCTCAAGTAGCATGAATTTTTCATTACCTTCCATAACTTTTTCACATTTTTTGTAGGTAAGCGTGCGCTCTTTCACTATTCCCTCAAAGACTGGCTTCAGATCCAAGTTGTAAAGAATGTTACGGAGGTCTTTACCTAAAATGTGAGTTGTTGAGTTTATTAATAGTAATACAGCAGTCTTTTTTTATTTGAAATAATCTTAATGTCAAAATGCACAATTTCATACTAACTACAATGTATTTACTGTAGAACTAGCCAATTATTTTTCATTTTTTGTCCTTGACGTTGTATTTTCTTTGTAATATCATTTTCTTTGAAAAAAAATGTTTATTGAAACTTGAATAAATCATTCTTTACTTATCATGAATTGAACAATTTTTTACCAGTTATGTGATTATTCCTCAAATTGTGTGATTGGACGTGATTTTAGGCCAATTATGTGAAATTGCATCATTGCATGAAATCAGAAGCCCTTAATAAATAAAGGGTCTTAGATTATTAGCATCAAGTCTTATCCATTGTGTTTGGGAAGGCCCATCTTCTTGTTGCACTTCAAAGAATTTGAAGGGTACACCAATGTCTTCCAGCTGCTTTTCCAGAACTTATTTTCTTTTCTTGTTGATAACAAGCTCAACCACCTTGAAAAATTGTTGAAGAATGTAATCTTGGTTAAGTATTGAATTTTTAAATTAGATTTTTTTTCTAAGCAAACAGTAAATAGTCATAAGCCTGTCATACCATTTTATAAGGGTTATTTAAGTGGTCAAGGTTTTAAACATAGAAATATGATCACCTGGTGAAAGAGAAGTCCCATTATTCGAAGGAACAGGTGTAGAGTTTCAATGATGACTCGTTCAAATTGAATTGGCTGCAGGGGTTCATGCACTGAACCTCTTCGCTGGTCTAAACGTTTTCCAATATGCTGCCTTCTGCAGGCGTCTATGGTTCTCTCAATTGGCCAGTCTTGTACTAAAAGTAATTACGACAACAAAATATAATATACATGGTCACTATCGCTATATTAGCACTTTTTCAAATATTGGTAAGTTATTTGTTTTTTGTTCAGAAAATGATATACATGGTTATCTTTAAAAAGAATACACTATTTCTGATGGTAATAGCAGTGTATGTATATTTCTTTCAACTTACCAGTGAAGTCGGCAATTTTTGCCTTGGTACAATAGCACCATATGCAGAAGAATTTTGCAGTGGTAGAATTCTACCCATACACCATTGCCAAAAACTTCCAATCTGAGCAGCAGTACCTACCAGACAAGACAAAAAATGAAACATAAATTAATTTCTGGTCAACAGATAATATCAACATAATACAAGCACTGTATGATGTGCTTACTTGGTTAAGCAGTTTTCCTAAAAGGCTGGTGATATGATTTACTTAAATTTGTTTTATTTTTAATGGTCATATTACATTAACAGTACAGTTGGCTCCCAATAACTCAAACCCTCACTAAGTCAAACCTCACGCTAACTCTAACCAAAGTCAATTTCCCCTGGATTTCCTTTATACATGAACTGTAATTTTACCCTCGGTAACTCAAGCCCTCGATAACTTAAACCTGACGCTTAACACTAAAAGACAATTTACCTAGAATGTTTGAGTTATCGGGAGTTGACTGTAGCCAATGTGGAAATAAAGAGTGGCTGCTTCATTGTACCTGTATTGTACTTAACAAATCACTGAATAGTGAACACCGTCAACTTCAGCGCCGTTGACGTGGAGATTGTCAATTTGATCTAAAATTGGTCCCAGACATGCCTTTGCTTCCTTGTAGTCTTCGTTTCCTGTAGGAACACAAATACAAGTTCTTTAGAATGATTTTCAGACATGTCCTTAAAGAAGTAGCTGATAAGAGAGTTAATTATAAAAGATCAAAGCACTTTTTTTGGTGATCATTTTGTTAGGTCTCATAACCTTTTCACTTCATTATGTACTGGTAATGTCAGGAGAAAATTGATTTTGTTCACTTTTCATGCCTCATGTAGACACCCTTCAATTTTCCTCAGAGCACACCCCTGCTTTCGGGGCTAATAGTGTGTAAATAGCAATATTTTAAACTGTCAGTGTCCGATCATGTCATTTTTGCAGTTTGCTTAATATACAAATATGCATCAGTGATGCATGTAACACCAGCCCCCTTACAGTCCACAAAACTGAGGTACAACTTACTATTACACAAAACAACACAGTACTGGTGGTCACAATCATTTTCCTTTTCCTCAATTAGGCTGAATTCAGCCTTCACCGTACCAATTTTGTTGCTTGTTCTTCTTCCATCAGCTGCAAAACGGAGGCTGATCATTTTACCATTTGACTGGACTGCTTTTTTGACTCTTAAAATGGTCAGGAGCTGTTCCAAAACCTCTTTAATGCTGCGCCTTGCTCCATCTCCATTTTTAGCCTGGAAATGAGAACGGTGTTTTAAATTTTTTTTCATGCTAGTTAGAAATAAACCATGAAAATACATGTTTTTTGTTTGTTTAAAAAATGATCATTATTTTTCTGTTTCTACATTAATCTTGTGTACTGAAACCCCAATTTATGGTTTTTTAAACCCTGTATTACATAAAGACCACAGAAAGATCCTAGCACTTGTATTTAAAGAAGATAATTATAATATACTTCAGGTATTGATTTTATATTAACAATTTCATTCTGCTTGTTTCTTTCTTGTTTTACAGCACTGAACGGTGGTAAGGCAAAACGCTGGTCTTCTGGCAAGGACATTCTTAACTCATGATACGCCTCATCTGATATCAGACCAATGTCTTTCGCTACCAGCACTCTCTTGGTAGTTTCAGATGATGTGGGCTCCAGCTCTTCACTGCTGTCTTCTTCTGACAGAGGAATGATTACCTCTTGACCCTGAACGTCAAATTTAATCTGAAACAAAGCAAACCGTTTTTACACCAGTGCTACTTGTCTTGCAGGATCTTTTGGTAGAGGGTACTTTTTAACCAAGATTTAATTTCAAAGGCACATTTTGATATGTGTACCTGAGGTTATGAAAGAACAAGTTTGTGGAATTCTTCCTCCGTTCTTAATGCAAAAATATATCTTTAACTTATTATATCTGAACAGAAGAAAAGGACATCAGCTTACCTCCACTGGCTTGAACTCATCCAGAGCAAGTACTGATTGAATTGCCAGTTTCTTGATTTTTTGTCTTTTTTCATTTCTTGCCGACTTTGAAAGTTGCCAAAATTGTTTCTTGCTGTTGTAAAAACCATGTTTTAAACTTCGTGTGCAGTGAGGTGAAAGGAGGTGTGATTTTTTCAGTCTTTTGTTTGCTGTTCCTTTTCGATATGTTAATCGTCATCGGAAAATGAGCTTTCTTTTGTCTGGTTTAAATCACACAAGTAAACAGCGCGTTCATATTAGAGAAGTTACGCTCCAAGCGCGAGAATTTTGTTTGAAAAGAGCAATAAATTGTATCAGTTTAAAGGGTCGGGGGCACAGAACCGTGTTTTAAGCTACGCTGGCAGTGAGGTGGAAGGTGTGATTTTGTTCCTTTATTGTTTACTCACGCTCTTCAATGCATTCAATGGGATGTGATTTTTATTCAGAGAAGTTAATTCTTGTCCAAACAAACGACTGTAAAATATAACCGTCATTTACATGAAGAATAAAATTTCCTTGCGCAGAATTCAAACAGTGCCAACTCGGCAACAAAATATAAAGCAGGCTGTTAAAACTGCTGATCAGAGCGCGGCGATCAAATGACCTGAATTGTAAGTTCTCGGCTCCTTCGATTCAATCCGTGGTTAAAGTCCCTTATAATTGTTACTACGAGAAGTCATTTTTTGAAAAATTTATTTGAAAACCCAAATGTTTCTGTACTCGAACAACATTTGCGTTACAATTGCAGCGTATTGTGGCCGTAACTCAATTAAAATTTCTAATCGGTGCGATGAAAACTACACCACAAAGCTGTCTCAAGTCTGACCGTGTTTCCTAAAAAAAATTGTTTTTAAATTGACATCAGTTGGGTTGGACTAAAAAGTCAATAACACAATGCTAATTGATAAATTTCCATTTCAAAACAGACCTTGTATGTACCTCAATCTTCGCTGATTCGGTTTTCCTTCTGCCGATCCTAGGCGCTAAGAAAACAGTGATAAATTCATCCAGGGCAAATTTGTCGCTTGATCTTTTGACTTTTTTCTTCAAAACGACAACTGAGTATTTTCTTCAACTTCTGCTTTTCATTTGTGCATTTCATCGGTGCATTTTACCGACTAGAGAGAAGATTTGCTGAATTTGCCTCACTTTTACCGCGCCAGCTCAGTTTTTGGGCGTGCACCCACGGGCAAATGGTAGATGCCTAACGGACCAATCAGAGAGCGCGCGCTTTACTTTTGTTACGTTATAATCGAACTAGTCAATGATATGCCGGCTCCACTATTTAGTGAAGACCTTCGATGATGGGTCATATTCTTTGTCCATGTTCTTCAGCATTCAGTTGCAGAGGCTTCATTTTTCTTGGGGGTTTCTGAAAGAACAGATGAGCGCTTTATTTCTAAATTTCTTGTGACTGTCATTCAGTTCACTATCAGCAGACTTCTCATTCAACGAAGTTCTAGAGAGAGTGTCTGCTACATGCATGTACTTGCCAGGCACATAAGTAATTCTGATGTCATACTTCTGTAGTCTTAGAAGTAGACGCTGAAGCCTTGGACGGGATTTAACCAGCGGCTTCTTTGTGATTGGAACAGGTGGTTTGTGGTCTGAGTCCACTTCAACTGGCCTTCCATACACATAGTGTATGAATCTCTCGCACTCAAATACAACTGCGAGAAGTTCCTTTCTTAGCCGGTGCAAGGAACTTTGATGCGTAAGCATGCATCCTCCCAGACCTAACTTAGACGCATCCACTTGCAGCTTGACTGGCTTGGTAGGATCAAAGAATTTTAGAACAGGTTGGCTAGACAGGATTCCTTTGACACGTTCCACTGACTGTGTGTGCTCGTGCGACCAGGTCCATGCTGCTTCTTTCTTTAAGAGTTGTCGCAATGGCGCAGTAATTTCTGTTTGGGAATAAACTGGGAGAAGTAGTTGACCATTCCTAAGAATCTCTGCAACTCTTCTTTGCTCTGAGGCGATGGCATCTCAATTATGGCGCGTAGTTTCTCAGCATCTGGTTTCAGCCCTGATTCAGACACGATGTTTCCCATGTACTTGACTTCACTGACTTTGTACTGAAGCTTTGCTGTATTGAACTTGACTTTTCCCTCTCGCGATCGGACCCTTTGCAACAGCTCTGTAGCAGTGACAATGATGTCATCGAAAATGACTTCCACACCGTACATGTCTCTAAATATGGATTCATTCTCCGTCTGAAAGACCTCTGGGGCGGAGTTTTAGTCTCTCCAGCAGGCTATACGGCACTCTGAGAGGTGGATGAACTACAGGCTCGACTTTGTCATCCAATTCAATGTGATACTCGCCTTCCATGCGCCCAACCCAGAGACCCATCGGAGAACTCCTTTATAATTTCAGACTTGGTGAGTGGGGACTGGGCAAGAGTTTCAACCCTTCTGACGAGATATAATTTGATTTGTTAATGTTATTTGTTCCTGAGTTTAGGGTAAACACTAAGTGGTAATACGTTGGCTTCAGCTCCGGTATCTAGTTTGAATTTAACTGTTGTTCCAAGCAAATTGGAAAACTCGATAAATAATTCCTCCGACTCGACTTGTCCATCACTGGTGGCATGCTTGCTTGAATCAACCATGTGGACGGGAGGATTCTTTTGTGGACACATTTTGGCGTAGTGGTTTTTCTCTTTGCAAAACAGACAAAGCCTTCCAAACGTAGGACAACGGCGTATGTTTTGTTCCAATTTCTTGCAATTAAACGCCTGTTGTTGACGTGGTTTCTTCGAGGGTTTTGTTTTGATTTCGATTGTTTCGCCGCATGCACGGGCTTCGTTTCTGATGAATGCAATTCCTTTAGTTGATTCTTGCTCGCTTAGAACGCTCTGTAATCCGAACAAATGGTACAGAAAATTTCGGTCGTTTTGGTGAAAACGGGGACAAGGTAATACCTCGAAAGGTATTACTTTTTTCCGGAAAATTTCCACCGGGATGAACCGTTCCATTTGAATTCTCCACGGAATTTCCGGGTTTTCCATACAGATGGTAAGCGCCCGGATCTTTCGAACACGGTGTTTTTCCTCGGGTTCACATACTCCTCGAACTTCGATTTTAAAACATCAAGCTTGATACGATCCTCTTCGGTGGCGAACTGGAACGTATTGTAGATTTCGATCGCTTCTTCGCCGATCACATGGAGCAGAATCAATCAATCGATCGATCAATCAAAGACTTTATTTGACTTCGAATTTGTTGATAACAAAATTGCTAATATCTCCTAAGAAAGTAAATCTATAAAATAATTAGAGTACATCAATAGGTGAAATAAATAGATAGATACATAACAATGAAATAAGATAAAAATTAAATATTATAGATAAAAAAAATATACATGTATGTACAGGTAATTTGAGAATTTCACATTGGTCACAAGAAGAACAGCATTTATTATCCAGTCGTACAGTTTTTAGTGCAATTTTGAAAGCAGCAAGAGAAGCAGACACATGGACATTATCCGGCAATAAGTTCCATAGTTTGATGGCATGATATCGAAATGAATGAGACCATAACTTGTTGTATTTACACGTGGAATAACTAGTCTGCGTTTGCCTCGTAAACCGATGCTGGATTGGCGCTCGGTTAAAAGATCAGAAATATAACTAGGTGCAGCATAACTTGTTGTATTTACACGTGGAATAACTAGGCTGCGTTTGCCCCGTAAACCGATGCTGGATTGGCGCTCGGTTAAAAGTTCAGAAGTATAACTAGGTGCAGCATTATTTAATGCTAGAAGAACTAATATGAGCGTGTCATTTATTCGGCGTGCTCTCAGACTAGGCTGATTAATTTCTTGTAATAATTTTCATACGAATTATTAAAGTCATTAAAAACGAAACAAAGGATGGATTCATTGAGTTTCTCAATTATTTCAGCATTTCGCTTGCCACAGTGGAACCAGACGGTGGAACAGTAGGTTAAATGTGGGAGAAAATAAGCCAGATACAGCCTCGTCTTGGCATGAGTTGGGATGAGGTGTTCATAACGTTTCAGAACTTGCAACTTGCGGCTAACCTTTCTTACGGTCTCCTTAACATGAACGTTGAAATTAAGATCTTTATCGATACTGACACCAAGAAGTTGCATTGTGTTAGAACTATCGATGACAGTGCCATTAAGTGAAACAGAGAGATCATTAGTGTCAGTTCCGAACCACGTAGAGAGACATTTGCTTGGATTAGTTGTCATACCATTAGCCT
>CALNXK010000097.1:1782500-1847500 GCA_942486035.1 Porites lobata
AAATTTTTTAGAAAATTTAAGAATCTTGAGATTAACCGTCCTTTTATATGACCTCTTAGTTTCAAGATTATTGATATACTGTAAGGCAGTAAAATAAGGGCTTGAATTCGCTAATATTTTGTTAGAAATTTTGTGTTTACAAGTGAGAGCCTCTCATTATTCAGGGTTATTGTCTCCAAGTTTCATATTTTCGTGCACAACAATAGCTAGTATTTTTGAATATGTCAAATGCATTGTTAGTTACTGCTGTTCACGTGAAAATGAAACTTTGAGACAATTCCGCTGAATAATAAGATAATTTTTCCAAATCTTTGTTTATGGCGACGTAGTTTACGCTCAAACGTGGGAGGTATTGACCCTGAAAAACTGTATCGAGCCACCTTAAGTGCTAGCTCCACACAACATTGTCTTTTGAAAATAGTGAACTAAACTCTTCTTTTGCATAAAGAATTTGAAATCCCGACTTTACGCAGCCAATTTTTCGAGATCTTGAAATTCGTGTTTTTGTCCGAAGTTGCGCACAAGTCATTTTGCGTAAAGTTTAGTGGTCTTATAAGCAAACTTAAAATCCTCGATAAATCATATTAAAGTCCGCGAATTTTCGACGTACAGACTTATATTTGGTCTCTTTTTAAAGCTAAAAAAATTTATGGTTTGCCAATGAAAACCTTCCGAATTATTTTGCTTCAAAGAAACAAAAAATTTCGCTGCGTTATTATTTTTTTTCTTAGAGGTATGCAATAAAAAATTCCAGCGGGCAAATGCCACAGATATCGCGTAGGATGGAAATGATCCACCCGACGATAGGTTGAAGACGGGATGAGCACGGGACTCACAAACACGCACATAGCTCGTGGATTCTCTGATCTGTATCACGTGTTCGCTCGAAAACAATGCATTCTCTGTCCTGTATTACGTCATGTTTGCATTACTCTGTTACATCGATTCGAGATTTTTTCTTCCCCTGGAACAATCGCGCACTGCTCCATTAGGCTGCCACCTCGCAGCCTCGCGTCTTCGCGAGGCTGCTCGTTGGCAGCAAAATATTTTTATTATAAAATTTGCATACATAACATCTGTATACAACATATTTGTGTACGTGGTTTTCTATACAATATATAGAATATTTGTGTACATAATATTTCTTTACACAATCTTTGTGTTCAAAATATATGCATAGATAATTTTTGTAGACGAAATGCTTGTATACGTAACATTTGTATAAAAAATATTTGTGTACATGATTTTGTATATAAAATATTTGTATACATTGTATTTGTATCCAGGGTTTACAGGGGATTATAGAGGCTACAGTTGTAATTGTTGGTTGTTGCACTTCCTAATAACTTCATTCATTTAGTTTTGTTTTTCTGTTCCTTTAAATTCTAAAGGACTGGTGACGCTCTGCTGTTCGATCTTGTAGCTTGGTTGTTGCTGATATGCATGGGTTCGGACTTCTTTGTATTTTCAGTATTTAACTTTCCCTCTGTAGGCTTAAAGAGGCTACAGGGCGTGCCGTGGATTACAGAGGTTACAGTTGTAACACAAACTACGAACATTCATCTTTAGGCCCATTATCACCTGATTATAGGCGAACATTTTATTCAGGTAATAATTTGTATTCATTTACACAGACTAAATAATTTTACTTTTATAATTACTTATTAATACGTTTGTATATTTATACAAATGCCTTGTATACAATAACCTTTATTTATACAAAATAATTGTGTAAAATATATTTGTGTACACAGTGAACATTATTTGTATACAACATATTTCTCGACATAATATTTCTATAAAGGGTTTAGTTTATTGTTCGTCTCACGATTGTTACTTTGATATTGATCGCGAAGTTTCGACCGCAGACTGCAGGTCTTCATCAGGCGATAGTGTCGATTTACTGAGTCAGACTATTTGTACCACCTTGGTTGTTAGTGATTGGTGTATCACGAACCTCGCTCATGATTGGTGGGTTTCGATCCAAAGCATTGTTGGTCAGGTATTTTCAGAGGAGGAAACTGATCTCTCAGCGGTCCGTTGTGGTAGCGATCGGCTGTTATGTTGTCTGATTGTAGGCATCCACGCTTCAGGAATATCAATTTCACTGTCCCTGTGAATGTTATTAGGGTGAAGTGCTATTTGAATAGCCTCTTTAAACTCTACGAGAGTACCAGTGCTTTGGATCGAAACCCACCAACCATGAGCGAGGTTCGTGTCACACCAATCACTAACAACCACAGTGGTACAAATAGTCTGATTCAGTAAATCGACACTATCGCCTGATGAAGACCTGCAGTGTGCGGTAGAAACGTCGCGATCAATATCAGTGACAATCGTGAGGCAAACGATACACTAAGCCCTTCATACACATTATCCACGATGATTAATATCTTTCATGACAATATTTGCATACACAATATTACATAATATTTGTGTAGAGATCAGATAGGGTTACTTTGATTTTGCCGCATTACAGGAGCACCACCAATACTTATAACAACGTAATAAAAACATACAGAAAGCCATTGCTCATCAGCTAAACCACCACCTGTTCACACTTTGGGGTTTGACAGTCTTTATTACAAACATAAACGCGTAAGCCTAGTACACGTTATTGAAAGCTACTTATTCTTTGAAAAGCTAAAAGAAGCTTGCTAGATAGCAGTGCTTGCCTGCTTGCAAAGACTAAAATGCGCTCGGCATAACCCTAGTAGTCCCAGCTCTAAGAATTGCTACGCTCTAAACTTGTCGCATAATGATTGGTTACTAAAAATCTTTTGACTAGTGCTGGGTTTTAGTAATTTTACTAAACTGGTGTACTTTACCTATGACCAAAAAAGACCCGCCAGGCCCCCCGTGCGAACGTCGGACGGTGGTCTAGATTTATATTAATACAAGTATCAATATCCACGAAAAAACGCTGTATATTCAGCCCGAATTATTCCTTAAACAGCTGGGTAGCTTACTAAAAGACCTTAACCGAGTAATTCAGTACGCATATACTTTAGTACTTAAGAATCAGGCCAGGTAACTAACTGAACCTTGAAAGAGTAAAAGAGTAAGACAAAATCATGAAAGGGCCAACCACTGCTGGTGGTACGAGGCAGTCTTTCCTCAACGGTGTTCAAGATGTGGAGTTGCGTTTTACTTCTCCAATAAATTTCAGAAACAAAACTGGTAGGAAAGCGTCATCGGGACCACTTTTATTGTATATCAATATCCTGTACTACCAAAACTGGTAATCTGAAAGCAGAGTCAGGATTGGAAGAGGTTCTATCTGCTAATTGGTAGTAGTTAATTCGATTTTTCTACTCTACCGTTGAAATTAGTGGCGAGGGAGGGAAGTCAATGGGTGTGCTATCATTCTGTTCACGGTTGTATGGTCTTTATTGAATGCCTTTGCATAACTTTCGAAATTCCCGGAAAAGAGAATACATTAACTCAGTTATTCTAGAAAGACTTTTCGCGGAAACTTAGGAAATATTCTTCAGAAGATTGTAAAGGAGGTCGTTCGATTATCTTAGATAAGACATGATGTTTTATCAATTCCCGTTTATCCTTTGAGAAGTAGTAAACTTCTCTGACTATGAACGATAGCAATGTTAGCAATCTACAACGGTAATTTTCTTTCATAATTAAGAATCGTGCCTCGTAAAGAAGTGAACGGAAAAAGACAAAGATCATGAACAGACCTGGTCACTGCTGGCGGTGCGAGGCAGTCTGCACTCAACGGTGCTCTCGATGTGGAGTGGCGTATTACTGCTCCAAGCAATGTCAGAAACAAGACAAGTGGCGCCATCAACCCAACTGCGATGCAGGAGCGTTGAAAATGCAGTGCTCTGGCTGCAGCGTTAAGCAGGAGGGAATGTTGAAGTGTACCAACTGTTTGAAATCCTACTATTGCAACGCGGAATGTCAGAGAAAGGACTGGCAGAGACACAAGACTTTCTGCCAGAAAGCTGTTGAGGAAACGTTGAGATTAGTTGAAGAAATTAAGTTTCATCACCAGATAAAAAGGGATAACCCTGGCCTTCTCGCTACCTATTACTGGGGTAATGTGCCTGCTGTGGATCTGCTCAATTTGTCGATGAATGAAGGGGAACAGTATTCGAACCCACTGGCTTTGTTGCTTTGCGGAGTTGGTGATCCAAGGAATGTTCTACTCACGATTGCTTCGTTACCTAATGTTTATACACAACAAGTCAGCTTCCTTATAAACGACATCTGTCCTTGTACCCTGGCCAGAACCGTTCTGCTTCTATACATGTTATATAAAGGTAGTTTGGATTGATAGTTGTTTATTTTTTTGGATATACATATTTATAGTTACTTGTATACTTGGTATCTAGGTGCTTTGAGGCGTCCTTAAATTTCTTTTTTTCGTCATTGTATTAATACTATCAAAACCATTCTTGGTAGCGGTTTAACTTGTAAAACCCTTGTTTATATTGGGAACTAATTGTGCAATGCTTTCAAAATGTGACATCCTACGAAACTGAAGGGAGTTGTAGCTGCATATCGTTTGAGGAGAGATTACGACTTCTCTTTCTATGGACAATTGTAAAATCAATGCTATTTCAGAAAGGATATGTTATCTTACTCTAACTTGTAAATTAATATACAGTGTGTTGCCCAGTATCCGGCCACTTTTAAAACTGTTTAAAACTGCTATAACTTTCCTTCCTTAGTCGCAAGAGTTGTGAAATTTGGCCCAGAGAAGATCTATTTAGTCTGTAATATCTGTTTAGTCCGTTGTGAAATTAATAATTTTGCAGAGCCCCTATGTTGCCCAGTATCCGGCCAGCAGGCCCAGTATCCGACCACAACAAAAACAACGTAAATTTCGACAGGCAATCGACATACAGGCTCCCCTGGGTCTAGCAAAGTAGTCTGGCATTCCATTCCGAAAATATAAATCGCCTTAAATAAGGAACCTAGCATCTGAAACATAACGGGGTATAAAATGACTGCTTATGGTGGGGAGAACTGTGCGAGCGGCCGATCAAGTTTAGTCTGGGGCTGTGGAGAGAAAATATGCAGTTCAGATTGAGTAGAATTACAGTGTACATTATACAGATTATATGTATTTCCTAAGCTATGTAGTCCGGACAATGCACGCTGCCAATTTAACGATTTTGCGCAGCGAAGATAAAACTGGCCGGATACTGGGCACCTGAAGTCAATACAATAGTGGATGTTTCTGGCCTCCTTTATTCCACACAAGTTAAATTTCAAGAGTAAATAATGAATTTTCTGACAAATTAACTATTTAGGAGAAGGTATCTTCACTTCAAATATTCAACAAAGTCTTTGAAAATATTACGAACCGTTATTTGAACAGCGTTAGTTTTACTGCGCAGTATACAGGGTAAATATTGGCCGAGATATTTTTACTCACCTGAACAGAACGGTGCCTTCTGCAACTGTTTCTCAAGCTGAAAGCCCGCCAAAATTTACATTCCATAGAGAAAATATTTGGTTTGCAATGGGAATACTTGAGGTTTTGTTTTCCCAGTAGTGGCCGGATACTGGTACCGGCCGGTATCTGGGCAACATACTGTAGTACTGGTATAAACTAGATTTTTGTTTCTCTTAAGCGCATGCATGCAGTCTTAAGCTAGAACTTACCATAACTCTTGTGCACCATTTGTAGGGGGAAATGGCGTCCCTTCTGCAGTGGTCCGTATTTGGTACTCTGTCCGCCTTTCTGAGAAAGATTTCACCCTGCTAATATCAGCCCTTCAAGACCTCGTGGCCACAGCCGAACTGAGCACCATCACCGATGGCAAGATGGAGGTTTCTACTGCCCAGCTTGGGCAGCTTAAGACTGTTTGGGCCACGTGGCTTCGTTTGTCAGAGCTCAAAGGACCTTGGGTAACAGAGCTGAGGAAAGCAGCCCACTCGTCAGATTCAGGAAGAGAGGCTGGTATAAGGCATTACCTACACGCCATCCCTAAAGCGCACAGAGCGTCTGCACAACACTTTTTTGACACGGGAATCTTTCACACCACAACAAAATCTAAGGAATTAACCCAGCAAAATCCAACCTTGACTGGTCGCGGAAGGCTCTCAATATTAGGCTCTGAATTTCACTACAGCATACCTGCAGACGTGTTTCCATTCACGGGATGGGATTACAAAGCAATGGAGAAAATCTACAACTCTAAATCACTACCACATATGTACACCAGTTACATCTCAGATATCCTGCAGAAATCCTGTGAAAAAATGACCAGTGGACGGGTAAAGTTTCATTTTATTTTGTGCGACTTTCTCAAGATCGACCCTTACCTACCTGCAGATCTGAGCTATGACCGCATAACCACTTCCAACTTGTGGGATTTCTATCCCCTAGCAGATATGCTGACAAAATTCAAGAGCTTTCTTAACAGTGCTAATCCCCACTCGGTGATGTTGACGGAAGCACAAAACTGGCCGCGAAACTATATGCCTGAAATCATTCACGTTAGGCCATATCAAGTCGGAATAGATAAACTATGTGGGACAGCTTTGAAAGACACACAGAATGCCGAACTTGTGAATTCATCGGGACTTACTACTGTTGTGGAATATCTTGACTTGACAGAAGACTTTCTTCGTTTTCTACGCTCATCTCTTCTAGTCTCGTGTACAGATAAGCAGTTAGTTTCCTTTAAAAGTAAGATGAAGATTCCATCTTTGAAATATCTAGTTCATTCGCTGGGGCTGCAACTCCGAGACTTTATAAGAAACGAGAACACTGTTTCTCCTCCTAAATGGGCACTGAATTGTCGTCGAGTTGTCATGTTGAGAGGCTACGAGAGAGCATTGGAATGGAAACTTAATTCTGATTCTGCTGCTGAGGCCACAGCTCAATAAAATAAATCAAAATGTTTTCTGGTGGAGAATATTGTTTCACAAATGATAGGGAGTTCCGCAACTTTTTTCCGTGCTGCTGGTAATGATTCGAGAAAAGTTCTGTGGATAGTTTGACAGAGCTGACTGCAAAACACCACAATGTTTATCCTATACTTGCTAAAATATAGCAGGTTTTTGGTTGCTTTTTTATCGTTTTTCTTTTTACTAGAATGACTGTTAGGCTTCATTAAAAATCATTTTGAAACATCAACCGCGTTGAATGATTTACGTTTGGGTGAGGTCTTAGATAGATCTTAGTTCTGTGGATAGTTTGACAGAGCTGACTGCAAAACACCACAGTGTTTATTCTATACTTGCTAAAACATAGCAGGTTTTTGGTTGCTTTTTTATGGTTTTTCTTGTTACTAGAATGACTGTTAGGCTTCATTAAAAATCATTTCGAAATATCAACCGCGTTGAATGATTTACGTTTGGGTGAGGTCTTAGATGGTCTACCATATTCTTGTCACACAAGAATAGCTCCGGCCACAAACTGAATCTCGGTTTCGAATTTCTCGGAAAAGTGAATACATTAACTTTCAATTCTAAGTTATTAATGAAGGAAATTTTTATGGGAAACATCGAAAGTGGACTTTGTCATATCTGCGGTCAAATGTTACCTGACGACAAATTAAACCATTCACCCTGAGCATTTTGTGTGAAACTCAAGTGGTAACGTATTCGAGCAGTCTGCTGGTCACCGTCGGGTTAAAAAGAACCACAACTGTCGAGAATGTTGTTTACAAGACAAACTCGTTGCTGGCTTTTGTCCCGGCCTAATTTGGAAATTAAGACTTCTGATGTTCGTGCGTGCGCGTGCGCAGAACAATCTTTGTTTGGATACCACAGGCCACTTTACAAAAACAATGAATAATCTGACAGAGAGAAAATTCCAAGAAATCATAATATATTATGTTAAAGGAGTTTTTTGTCTCTGAACTCAGTCACCTCAGTGACCGTACTAATCAATCAACGCAAACAGGAAAGAACAAAGCACCACGGACTATTTCCTCCTGCCCCTGCCTCTTGTAAAAGTTATGTTCAGGGTGATTCTATTATTGAGTCGAGGTTACCAGCAGAGTATACTTTCCGCTATATACTTATCTTCTCAAAACGATGATCTTGTCAGATCTCCAGGCAGGCTTAAAGATAGACTCGGATATTTCACACAACCATGAAAATATGACAGGTATCCTCATGAACTGAATAATTTAGCATATGTTAAGAAATTCTGAGAAAAAAGAATATATTAGATCTTCAAAGATCTGTCCCTGTTTCTCGTAAACGTTATGTACAGGGTGATTCTGTGCTTGCGTCGAAGAGGTTACCAGCAGAGTTTACTTTCCGCCACATACCTTCTCAAAACGATACACTTCAGACAGTAGGCTTTAAGAAGGACTCGGATATTTCATGTGACCTTGAAAACATGACATGTATATGAATGAATAATTAAGCATAATTATGTCAAGAAATTCTAAGAAAAAGGAATATATTAAATCCTTAAAAATCTGTTTCCGAGTAAAAGGTGGTTGATGTCTGTGTATTTCCTATCAAGAACAGCTTTTTAACTTACATTTTAAAATGGCTAACCGAGAAATTCTGTACCTCATCACCGCATAAGACACAAAAGCTCTACAATATTCATACAATGGGGCCTTCGTATTACACTAAGTGAACAAAAGACATGGTCACAAATTAATATTATTATTGTTAAGTCTATTCACGTCTCTTGAATTAGTTCGACAGTGAAATGATGAAATTCTGTTAAGCGGATGACATCACTGAACTCACGAACAGAGCTGGTCATTGCTGGCGGTGCGAGGCAGTCTGCACTCAAAAGTGTTCGCGATGCAGAGTAGCATTCTACTGCTCTAAGGAATGTCAGATCCGCGACAAGTGGCGACATCAACCAGACTGCGATGCAGCAGCGCTGAAAATGCTGTGTTTCGCCTGCAATAATGAACAGGAGGGAATGATGAAGTGTACTAACTGCTTGAAAGCCCGTTATTGTCGCACAGAACGTCAAAGAGAAGACTGGAAAAGGCATAAAACTTTCTGCGAGATGTCTGTTGATCAAACGTTGGTATTAGTCCACAAAATAAAGGAAGTTTTGCAAATTAAAAATAGTTTTAAGGGCCTTTTCTCCACCTATTACTGGGGTAATGTGCCTGCTGTGGACCTGCTCAATTTGTCGATGGATGAAGGGGAGGAGTATTCGAACCCACTGGCTTTGTTGCTTTGCGGAGTTGGTGATCCAAGGAATGTTCTACTTTCCATTGCTTCTCTGCCTGATGTTTATACTCAACAAGTGAGCTTCGTTTTGAATGACATCTGTCCTTGTACCCTGGCCAGAATAGTCCTGCTTCTCTATATGTTATACAAAGGTATTTTTGCTAATGTTTGTAAATTATTGTACACTTTTTTAAGAGATTACATTTTTTGCTTGATTAGCTAAGGAGTTTTTTATTTGAAGCATCAACTTTAACGCCTTATTGGATGTAAACAAGGAATAATTTAGACATATTAAATTCTGCAAGCAAAATACTGCAATGCTGATCATACTACGTGAAAATTAACTCTGCAAGACATCAAAACGACCCCGAAAGAACTCAAAACAAAGCGGGATTGTAGCCATAGACAGCTGTTTCGCCCTTGCAGAATTTAATATGTCTACATTATTATTTTTGCTGATCAGGTCTTTATAGATCCTACGTCCTTCGGCATATTCGTTTGCGGTCCTTTGCAGTCCTTTATGGTTAATGTTTGTACTTTATGAATTTTTGGTCCGTAGATCTTTTATAGATCCATTATGCTGTAATTCTTGCATGGTTTTGTCCATGTTTTTGAGGTTGGTTTTGGCCAATTCTTTATTTTCTCTGCGAGACATCAACTTGACTCTTGGACTCTTGCCCTCCAGAAGACCCGTGTTATGGCGTGATTCTGTGGGTGTTGAGAGTTCTGGGTCAGGGCTTAAAATCAGTGTGCGCGGATATTTTTTATCAGAGTTTTCTCTGGTTGTTGCGCCATACTGACGAGCCCCAAAAAGGGCGAAACGGCTGTCTATGGCTACAATCCCGCTCTGTTTTGAGTTCTTTCGGTGTCGTGTTGATGTCTCGCAGAGTTAATTTTCACGTAGTACGATCAGCATTGCAGTATTCTGCTTGCAGAATTTAATATGTCTACAAGGAATTATTGTTTAACAATTTCATGCTTCTCCTCTATCAATGTAAACATAGCTGTGACCAGTCTCATATGGCTAGTTTGTCGATGCAGCACATTTAGGGTACCCGTCTTTCTTTGGTGAGAAATAGACTTGTAAGTGGGTACTTTTTAGGTACTCAAGTTATTGCTGTTAGCTGCACCACTATCCGTGACTCAGTCATACCATAATTAAACTTACTTTTGCTGGAAGCATTAAGCACAACAAAGTCGTGAAGGATTTAACGACATTTTACGAGGAAGACAATGTTCTTCTGTTGTTATGTTCTTAGAGTTTGCCCATCGATCGTATCGGTGTTTTGTTTCTACCGACCGAAGATGAGATTCTTGCGTTAAATTATCTGCCCACTGTATCCAGCTAGTTTATCGAGACTATTGGGGACAGTATGTGATGTCAAGCAGGGCACAAACAAATTATTCTTGTGGTCGCGAGGAACTAATAAGTTTTATTTAGGTGTAGCATCTGAAGTTACTGCTGTTGTTTAAATTTGGTTTTCAAATCTCAAAGAACCCATATTTTTTATTTATTCAGTGGATTTACTACTATCGCTAAGTGTGGATAGTGACCCCAAGATCAAAGTTTAATTATATTAATATTCAACACCCATTCTCTTCTTTTACATTGGCAGGAGGTGATAACATCTTTCATGCCATGATTCGAATTTGGTATTCAGTCTGCATTTCTGAAGAAGACTTCGTCTTGCTGACCTCATCACTTCGAGACCTTGCTACAACTAACGAATTACGCAGTCTTACTAAAGGAGTGATGGAGATTTCTGCTGAGCAAATGGAACAGCTTAGGAGTGTTTGGACAGCGTGGCTTCGCTTGTCAGAGCGCGAAGGACCATGGGTATCAAATGAAAGGAAAATGGTTTTCTCCGCTGATCGGCCAGAAGTTCAGATTGGACTATCTCGTTACCTGGATACCATCCCAAAACCACACAGAAATTCTGCGAAAAAGTATTTTGACACGGGCATTTTTCCCTCTACAGCAAATCCCACTGAAGAACTAACTCGATAAAATCCTACTTTGACTGGTCGTTTACTTAGTCCACTTACAGAATGCGCTGACTTTCACTACAGCATGACTTGAGATCTGCATCCGTTCACTGGGTGGGATTACAAGGCGATAAAGAAAATCTGCTATTATGACTCACTTCCAGAGATGTACTCCATGTACGTGTCCCAGATTTTACAGAAGTCCCTTGAAAAGATGAACGCTGGTCGTGTTAAGTTCCGTTTTATTCTCTGCGATGCTCTAGAGATCGAGGCGCATCTTCCTGCGATTATCACGTATGACCGCATTATACCACTTCCAACTTATGGGATTACCTACCCCTTTCCGTGTTACTGACAAAGATGAAGAGGTTTTTAAATAGGTCGAATCCTCATGCAGTCCTGTTGACTGAAACAATCAACATGCCGAACGTTTTGCCGGAAATCGTTGAGAAACTGCCAAATAGTTGTAGTGATTTACTGCATGAGAGGGCTGTAAAGGACACGCAAGATCCAGAAATGGTCTTCTCTTCAGGTAATTCTACGGTTATCGAATATTTAAACCTGAGTGATGAATTTGTCTTGTATCTGCGTGCATCTCTTCTAGTATCTTGTACAGAGAAAGAACTCGCTGCGTTTGACAGAAAAAAGAAGATCCCATCTGTGAAAAGTCTAGTGCGTTCCCTAGGACTATATCTCCGGGATTTTATTAGAAACGAAAACACCGTTTTTCCTTTTAAATGGGCGGTTAATTGTCGTAGAGTTAACATGATGAGAGGCTATATCAGAACAATGGAATGGAAACTAATTTCTACCTTAGATATGGCTGCGGCAAAGTGAAACAAATTAAATCTCTCACAGCAATGAAACGTGTGCTGATTTAGCACGACTCTCAGTGTTGAAAACAGGAAGTACTCTTAAATCCAATTTTAATTCTAGGAATTTTTTCTCCAAGTTTTTTAATGATGTTATAGAAGGAAATACTAACGTAATTTGGCTCTGAAATACAAAGGAAGAGAGAAGTGTGCTGTCCGTGCATACCAGATCTAACTTAATACTGTTGTTATTATTAGTATTATTATTACTATTATTATTATTATTATTATTATTATTATCATTGTTATTTTGTTCATCTTCTTCTTCACTTGAATTATACAGATTGTTTCATAATAGGATAAACAAAACAGTTTTGGATAAGAGAAGAGAATCCAACCTCGTTGCCAGGGTTCTCTCTCTTGCTTCGAGAAAGAACTCTGGTTGCAGGTGGTCACATAGCCCCCCAAATCCGGGGCTAACAAGAATTTACCTCATAGGAGGGGTAGTATAGTATAAAATTGTCGCCGTTGTGAGAAAGGAACAAAATACACTGGAGAGCTTGCAAGCTAGAGAAGCATTACTTTGAAGTTATCAGAACAAGTTTATAGCAAAGTTCAAGTTGTTGTCATGACTCTCGGAAAGTAAGTATTGCGTGGGGCCGGTTACCGGTCGATTAAGAACAGCAAACTTAAAGCCGAAAAGCCGTCAGGTTTCGAAATCATGTTATGAGATGAAGAGGAAACAAACCAATTTTAGCATCTCCAGTTAATACAATACTTTCAGTTATCAAGAATTTAAGGCCTCTGGTTGGAAAGGTTTGTTCTCATGCAAACCTTGCAAACCAGTCAGTGCAAGGGCCGACCTCGATACAGAACTGAGACCCGACTTTAATCCATAAAAACCCTGAAATATAAATCAAATGTAACTTACTTTGCTTCTTCATGCTGTCTTTCATCGACATTTAAAGGTGATCAAAAAAAAGGAACCGAATAAGAAAATATAAGGTTAGGCTAAGTTTAGCTAATTTAAATCCAGCAGTGTTGTTGACAAAATTACCGATAGCTAGAAAAGCTTGAGCTTAATATTTCATATGTGTGATGTACACGATAGAAGCACTTCTTGAAAGCACAATGAATATAAATATTTGTATCACTGGCAATTAAAATACTGCTTTTGAAAATAAACTTTGTGTGTGTTGTCAAGTGAGTACCTTCTTATTTACACGACAGTAAAGAGACTGAAAATCAAACGGGTCCAATTCAAAATTTTCAGAACGATTTTCAAAAACCAGTGCCGTAGCCAGACCAAACGGCCAACCGAGGTAGGCGGGAGTTGCTAGAGGGGGTTCGGGGGCATGCCCCCCCCCCCCCCTGAGAAATTTTGAACTTTAGTCTCTCGGAAATGCGATTTGCAGCGTTTTCTGGGCCTTTCGGTAACTTTTTTTCGAGTTAATTTAAGTGGAATTTAAAAAGCAATAATCAGAAACAAGCTACATAATCTGGGTGACCGTTAACCTTGCCAATGGTTTTGATCAGTATTTGTTCAAAAAAAGTTTGAGTTAACGTACGTAGCCCCTTGAGATCGATGATATGGTAATTTTTTCATAGTATATTGACTGAATTGCTGAATTCTTTTTAATATCATGATGCGTTAAAAATATCCGATGATCGCTTATGTAAAATAAAAATGATCGGCGAAATTCGTCAAAATTTTACCGAGGCGAGTGCCTCGGTTGGCCTCATACTAGCTACGGCGCTGAAAACATTGTTTCAAAAGAACAATCATAAACAAACCTCGCCCCTGTATGTAACTTTTCACAACGAATAGCATGTGCCTGAATATATATTACTGCCTCGAGGCTTAGGCCATATTCAGATAATGATTGATGTCCCTGGTGAGGAGTTCATTGTCACGAAGCAAGAGAGAGAACCTTGGGAACGAGGTTGAAAAGAATCTTGGTAGCAGTTGTGTAACTTGTATTTCATTTCGGTCGGCGGTGGAATTTTTTTCATATAAAAAATGAATAACCAATAATTGCAAAGGGCTTTAGTTATTGGTAAACAAATTTCTAGCTGCTTCAATTTTTCTCATCAATTCACCTGTCAAAATTTTGACAAATCTTAGATAACTAACGTCTCCATTCGAAGACCTTTCTGGACTCAGCCTCAATGAGAGAGACGCCTCATCTCCAGTTATAAGGATGTATCTTCAGGCTGACCTAACATATGTTTGGTTTGAAAAACTTCTCTCACACTCAAGTCAATATTCAGAAATCATCAGTTAGAAGAAATTGCTGAGGATGGGCGATATTTTCTTCAAGAACAAGTCATTTGAATGTTTGGCTCAGTAAGTGTACTGTGACGTTATGTAATCCCCGCTCTTTTTAAAGTTCCTTAACGTAGGAAAAGCTAATTTGTCTCTTCCATTTTCGCGAAATGGAGCAGTCGAGAGAACATTTACAATAATGACCATACAGTTCAGAGAGACAATACCATCTGTCAATAGAAAAATCAAAGATGTTTTCGCTGCAACCGGTACTAATGAATCACGTCTACTTCTCTATTGCAATTAAATTCATCTCATTGGTACTAAAGTAAAAACAAATTTGCACCAAACTGATATACTTTTACCAGAAAACATAAACATTCTCGCTGTAATCCGTTTATCTTTGATTCAGGTGTTTTCAGTAAGGACGCAATAAGAGCCACGTTGAAATTCAGAGTAAGTTTATCTTTCAAAAAATAGAAGAGACTGTACCTTTCGGCAAACAAAAGAACTAAACCAAAAGTTATCAAACGTTTCCGCTGTGGTACATTTTGTCCTCAAATGAACTTGAATTGTAAGTGCATACTAATGTACTATAAAGCAATAGCGTCCGAGAGAGCTGCCCTTTCGCAAGCTGTTGAAAGTACCTCCAAATCGTGCCGGTAACAAACGACTGTAAAGTACGTGGATCCCAACTACACGTCTTAACCCAGCGCTAGTAAAAAAGTAACTGGTAAAGGAAGCAGCTGACTGTGCAAATTGGTCGATCCAAAATGGAACGTCATCTGAACTGACCTCTATACTAATTTTCAGTTACACGGCAGAGAAAACACTTCAAAGCTCTAGTAGACCTAAAGAGTAGATTGTGTGGCTGGGCGAATACGTCAGTAATAAACTACTGAGATGACGTGGGAAGGGTCCACTCTAAAGTAAATTCATCTCCCCTATTCAAGTTGACTCTACGGCAGTTCACAGCCCACTTGAAGGGAAATACAGTGTTTTCATTTCTCACATAGTCACGTAGCTCAAGGCCCAAATCAGAAATGATAGTTTTTATGGATGGAAGCTTCTTCCTTTGTTTCCTGAAAGACTCCAATTCTGTTTCACTGTATGACTCGATAAGCGCGGCACGGAGGTAGAGCTGGAAGTCTGGAATAATGTTGTGGTATTCAATTAAGCTCGTCAAGTGCCCTGTCGCCACAAGTAATGGATTGTTTGTGTCCTTCACAACTTTCGGTGTGAGTTCAGGGGCCCTCAAAAATACATCAGCTTTCACTTCGGGCAAATAGTCATCCACCCAATTATGCATTTCAGTCATTAAGACTGAATGACTGTTGCTGGTATTCAAGTACCCCTTGAATTTTGTTAGTAAGGAGGGAAGGGAAATGTAGTCGCTTAGATTTGATGTTGCGATACGGTCGTATGTAAGGTCGACAGGCAGGAATGGATCAATCATCATGCAGTCAGATAGTATCACCTGCAACTTCACCCGACCACTTCTCAGTTTGTCAATGCACTTGTTCATGATATATGATAGGTAAGTGCTGAACATCTCTGGAAGCGAATCATTGTAGCAGACACTCGTCATGGCTTTGTAATCCCAGCTTGAAAAGGGAAGATTGCTGGGTTCTATGTTGAAGTCGTAGTCGTCTTGTTCTCCAGGCTCATACTGGAATAGATAACTTGTTAGAGTTACGTTCTCTCGCGTTAACTTCGATGATTTCACGCATTTTGAGGCAAAAAGCCCATCTTTCATCCACAACTTAGCAGATCTTTTGTGGTCTTTTGGGATCGAGTTTAGATAGTTAAAAATCCCAGCTTCTGATCCAGTATCGCTTTCGAAGGCGTCATTTCTTTGTTTAGTTACCCAGGGTCCTGTGAGAGAAGACAACTGGACCCAAACTTGCCACACCTCTTTCAGCTTACCCAGTTGATCAACTGACACCATGTTCACGAAGCCATTCGTTAGAGTGTTTAAATCACTAGCGTCCAAAAGGTCGCGCAGCGCGGACATCAGCAGTGAAAAATCGCTTTCTGAAATTCGTAGCGAATACCATATCCGGGTTACAGTACCAATTCCGTCATTTTGTCCTGCAAGATGAAAAAAGTATTCAATTTTAATTATAATATAACCATGCAAGTAGAAACAAGAGTCTCGGAGGAACCAGTGTTCTTTTGCTGAGATGGACTCTGTTTAGTCCATATTACTTGTCTTTCCTTTGCTTTTTAAAGGCTGCGTAATGAAGAGAAAGCGATCCCACTGTTATGACCGTCTTATAGTAAAGGTAATCAACGCTTGCGGTTCATTAAAAGAAGTCATCTTTAAGACAGTTTTGATAAAACGTAGGCATAGGAGTACTTGATAACTGACCCAGATAGCCTCTGTTTTGAACACTGCATGCTTATTCATTGCGGGAGAAAAATCATGTCAAAGCTTCATTTTTGATCTATATCATCCTACGTTCTGTGAAATCAAACGTTTTCAAATGTGCAAACACTTTCTTAACAATAGACCATCATAGCTTGTATGTTTTCTTTTCCCAACTCAGAGTACGTGATGTTCTCCATGGAATTTGCCTTCTGTCTCTCCATAATTTATGCATACATATTCGCGTGGATGCACCTACATAGGACTTCATTAGGCAGAAACAGTTCTCAGGGGTACCATTACGTGGTAAAAAACGTCTGTTAAGGTGGCTCGATACAGTTTTTTAGGGTCAATACCTCCCAAGTTTGAGCATAAACTACGTCGCCATGAACAAATATTTGGAAAAATGGCCACCACAGTTGTATTAGATAAAGATGACAATTTGTTATGATCAGGGTTGCAATGACATCGGAGTTGTCATAGCAATGAAATGACGCTATTACCTATTTTACTTGCAGCAGTAAAAAAAGCCAGTTCTGAATGCGGTGAAAGCTAGGGGATCATTTGAGACTTTATGTCTGTTCATCTAAAAGGCTAATCCTAGCTGATTGTCACGGAGAAGGCTCCGAATTCCCCTTTTGCACTTATTTGGAGAATCAGCCACAAAACGACTCAACGACTATAGACCTTTTTATCTTGGTGTGTTTATCGCATTATTTAAATTCATGTTTTTTTTTTATTTATCATTTTAATAAATTATACGTTCCCATGCATGCAAGTGAATAGGGTGATAACTGAAAAAAAAAAGTTCTGTGGAGTAATAGCGCGTGTTACGAAATGTAAAACCCAACAAACCAAGCCGAAATGATCTCTTGCCGTGTACATGTAGTGAACGTACATGTGGACAAGAACAGACAAAAGCTGTCATTTGTTCATGTTTTAAGAGTGATTGACAGAGAAAACCGGGCAAAATGTTAAAAAATGTCAACGGAAGGGGGTCAACAGAAGAAATAGATAGGTCTGGTGGAATAATGGACAAATATACGAAACATAGTTTCTTCACTGCTCTTGTATTAGAGATACGAGCATCACTTTATTCGACACCCTCGGACGCCATTTTTATAAGCAAATTCTTTTCACCATTTTCTGAAACTCACACAACCCTCAAAATTTAACGAGCGAAGTTTATTTTTTGTATGCGATACAACACATCACAGAACTACTTTCTAAAACCATAAGATTTGTTAAGTAGCCACGGAGAAGACTAACATTTTCTTATTTTATCTGACCTAAGCTCAGTGTCTTCAAACGAGCAAAAAATCGGGCGTGTTTGAATTGATCTACAGCGCACAACTAAAACGACAGAACACCTCTGACAGCCAAATTGCAGTCTACTTTCATCCATGTAACCAAAACACTGATAATCATTTTGGGCCATTGAAACAGGAAGAAATTAGAAAACTCACATTTGTTATAGTTTCCAAGCTTTTTCTTGCAATTAGGCCGATCCCTTCGTGTTTGTTTTAAGTCCTCTTCGTGAATTTTCTTTCATATTTCGCTGTAAAGTATGTTCAGCAGCTGGAGAACATATCAAAAAGCTCGAAATACTGCCTAGGTTACATTTTGAAAGGGCAAAAAGTGCTGAACGATAGGATGAAACTAGAAAATAACAAAGCAACCCCATCTTGAAAATTCAGCACTCAGGAGGGACTGGCACTAGTAGCTGCGTTGTCCACAAGTGATGAATTACCAAACAGATACCAGACAAAAGCAAACAAACCGGCTTATCAGCGACCTATTACGGTCCTATTTCTTCTTCAGTTACTACTTTTAGTTAAATTTAGCTCGTTTTGTGTTGTCGTTTTTTTTTTGGGCTGAGTGATGGGGTGTGGTGAACAGGTGACCAACTGGCATTACTTTATTCAGTCTTCATTTGCTCTTCATTCACTTCATTTTGAGTTATCCCATATAAGTCTTTGCGTTTCTTTGGACTCTTAATTGTATCATCTATTTTTGCGTCAGTCTTCAATCGCCGTCTATGTCCGAAGGTCCACTCATCTCCCGTTCCTGATTTTATGATGCACAGTTTCATAGCCCGGAAGGCTTCGCCCGAGGGGTACCTCTTTCAAGCATCAGGTGTAACAAAGGGTAGGAAAATCACAAGTTGAAGTACGTGAAAGGAGACAAAAATCTTTCATTAAGTATTCTAAAGGGCCTTTTATTAAAATGCTTCGAAGAAACACGCCTTATGGCAATATCATTTACATGTTAAGGTTACTCGAAAATGACCGGAAGACCTCCTTTCTTATTCTCACGAAGCAGATATATGAAAAGGGTACAACTTTTCAATGGAAGATACACGAAAGGGGTACCTTTTGTGAAAAATAGTATATTTAAGGGTACTGGACTTCGGGGAGAAGCCTCTCCGAACAAAGCTTTATTGAGTAGCCCCCCCTTCTCCCTAGGGCTTTTTACAAGTTGCTCGACAACTTTTTGGCAACTTGTAGTATTTCGAGCAACTTTTTTCGTTTCAAGCAACTTTTTCCATAATCTCTGAGCAATTTCTCTTACTAGTTTTCTTCCAATTCTGAGATATCTGAGCAGCTTTTAGTGCTTAAATTGACCTTGCTTCCATATTGCACAGTGTTTTAGTAGACAATTTATGAATTTCCTATGAAAAAGGAGCCAGATCCTCTCCCCTTGGGGGCAGATGATGGGCGCAAGATGCAGCTGTGCTGCTAGGTCAGAGGTTTTTTTTGAACAAAATTCAAAATGGCGGACGTCGATTTACACTTGACTGACACGAGTGTCTGAGGTGAAGAAGGTCATTCAACAATTTTAATGGCTCATACTAGAATTTTTACAAGATTAATATTAATATTGATATATAGTCTTTACTCATCCATTTTTTTTGTTTTAATTGTGGTTTAAGGGCTCCTGATGGCGGACAGAGTTATCTAGCAACTCTAATTACGCTGCCAAATTGCACAAAATTACTTTTTTATACTCTAACAGGAGCCATCTATATATACATCGGGGTAGTAGACCGTAACTCGATACCTTTTCCAGGGATGGGGTTGACCTCATCGAAATATATATATTAGCCATTAAATGTACTATTTTTAGCACATTTTGTGCCATCTCGTGTGACTCGCTCGCGCATTTTTTCCAACTGCGCCGTGGAAAGGATTAACAAACGAAATGGCGTTGGAAATTACCTCCGTAGCAGATGAATAAACTCCATTTCTGTTATCATTGCCTCCTCTGAATTTAAGACAAGACCTGGACGATTACTCTAAATGTGAGGACTGTCAACGTGTTTCTGCTCGTGTTAAACACCGTAGTGAGAGTGTTTTTGACAAATCCAGTGACGAAGAGATGTAGGAGATGTCAATTCTTTCACGACTACACCAGTAAACAAAAAGGAACCTAGTGGCTGTAAACTTCCAGGTGTACGATTTCTATCGATGATCAATATGCCGGAAAAGGTACCAACTCGAGTTAACACTATGACCCCTTTTACAAATTTTTGAACTGCCAAAAACTTGCATGGATCCTCCTTTTCTTTACGTGCGACCCGCGGAACCGTGATGTATTTGAGCTGCAAAAAGTATTGCAATCTGCAAGAGAATTTGCACGTTCCCTCTAAACGGATTGCACAGGTAAAAAACTCGTCCGGACCCGTGGTGTTCATCTTGTGTGGACCATGCAAAGAGCATTCTGAAAAAGAGAGTGAGCAGGCAAAACAATGAGGGGAAGGGGTACGGAGTCAGAGCCGTAGGAACTCCTATAATGGTACTTTTTAAGAAAAGCTCCTTCCGGATCCTTCCGGTATACCAGATTCTGGTAAACCCTAGGAATGGTTTATTTTGACAGCTCTTGTCATCAGTCTATTACCTTATGGAAATGCGAAGTGACAGCAATGAGATCATCAGTTAGAAGGCTTACTTTCAGAAATTACTTCGTCCGCTGTCTTGGCCCCTTTGCGGCCTAAAATGCCTGCTCCGCACCGCTGATTCAACTGTTTATTTTACAGTTGGTAATAATTAAAAAATTATTGCAAATTTTACAGCAAGCAATATCCACTGCCCGTAGTTAGCCCGCGCGCTTAGAAACTCTCGAGGTTGATATATAGCAAGTCTAGCTAGTTCGCATGAGAGCGAAGTTAAGTGATTCATAAAGAGACAAAATAGATCTTTAATATTATCTACATTCACGGGACACCTCGAAATGAGGAGGGAATAAAGCAATGCCAGTTAATCACCAATTAACCTGCGATCAGGCGTTCTTCTTGTTTTTTCCTTTGAAAGAAAAACAAGCTAAATTCAACTAAAAGAAGTAATTGAAGAAAAAATAAGACTGGAGTAGGTCGCTGATAAGCTGGTTTGTTTGTTTTTTGTTTTTTATCTTATTGGTAATAGGCTTCTGGTAATAGTTCGTAGTAGCCAACGTTCGATAAAGAAAAATTCTAACATGAATCCGAGGCTTTCTGGTTACATTTCTATATTAGGTTTGGTTTTCTATGTGCTCAAGTCTCTTTTGCGAATTGCGAGACAACGGAGTTGTGAAAAATTGGCAATGTTTGTCCGTATGTTAGATATCGAACGCAGCTACTAGTGTCAGTCCCTCCTGAGTGCTGAATTTTCAAGATGGCGTCCCTTTGTTATTTTTTAGTTTCATCCTATCGTTCAGCACTTTTTGCCCTTTCAAAATGTAACTTAGGCAGTATTTCGAGCTTTTTGATATGTCCTCCAGCTGCTGAACATACCTTACAGCGAAATATGAAAGAAAATTCACGAAGACGCCTTAAAACAAACACGAAGGGATCGGCCTGTTTGCAAGAAAAAACTTGGAAACTATAACAAATGTGAGTTTTCTAATTTCTTCCCGTTTCAATGGCCCAAAATGATTATCAGTGTTTTGGTTACACGGATGATAGTAGACTGTAATTTGGATGTAAGAGTTGTTCTGTCGTTTTAGTTTATGGTCGGCCATTTGTTTCAAAATTATGACACGATATACGTGCGGTTTTTTCCCACGTATACTTGCAATCATTCCTGCTACACGATATACGTGCGTTTTTTTGTCACGTATACTTGCGTTTGATTCCCAAGTATATGACCATTTTCTTACAAACGCGCATATATATGCGCACAAAAAAGCCCATATATATGCGTTACAAACAAGCATGTGGTATATGGGGTCACAGAAAGTCGTCGTATAACAGGCACCGAATTATACCGTCAGCAAAAAACCTCCTCATGTACGATGGAGCTGAAAAGTAACTTCAGTTTGAATCAAGCATGGCCGCAATGGCCGCGTTAATTTCGAGCAACATTTGGTTCTTATTCATTGCCCTCACAGTAGTGGTGGTTGTTGGCTCCCCGACAACGGATTTGTTGGAATCCGTGGATTGTCTCTCGAGAAACTGTGTACGCTATTTCACAAATGCTGACCGAAACGACGATCGATCCAGTTAGAAATTAGCGTCCGTCAGGCAAAACACGACTCATAAGCTCTTGATAATGTGAAACATGACCTTGAGAGTCTGCTTGAACAGATTGGTTTTTCTTCTTTTCTCTCTCGCGTGCGAATTATCACCTTTCGCCTCCACGAACACGTTCTAAGCCTCCTAGTCTCGAAGCTTTTTATTATTTCCCTGGTATTCTCACTGACTTTAATCGCCTTCCACCTGCCTCTCTTTCCTTAGTGCTACTCCACTTTAATTGTGATTTTCATGGTTATCTAACTCGTTCTCGTTCAACTTGCATGAAATGTCCCTCAGGTATCAATTTGCTATTAGTTCTCAAGCCCCGATTATTTGGCCAAGGATATCCGACTGACATACCCTTCACAGAGTCCGTAACAGCCAGTTACCACCATTGACTTTAAATAGAAACTAAAACTTTACCTTTTAAGCCTGGATTGAATTAGCGCAGGATTATCATAGTTTATTGTTAGTTTATTTGTCACTAGCACTTCTAGTTTTACCTCTGCTATAGGACTGCTTGCATTACTTAATTTAAGTTTTGTATCTTGTTTTAGTTTTGAAATTTAGCCTCCCGCAGTTGCTTTATTTCTACATAAAATAATTTCTGCCATTTTGACCACAGGTCGTATAAGCCCCCGGCTTTGGCTTTACTGAGTTTTGTACTATATGAACTATGGAATAATAAAGTTAAAGTTACTAGCACTACAGAGAATTACTTGCATACTGAGTAATCATCTCTTGTGGTTTATGGTTCTTTAGGTGTTCCTGCTAGGAGTTGCCCTCAGATGCAGTTGTAAAGTGTTTTAATTTTCTTTGACCTCTGTTTAAGCCTAAAGCTTTAATTTAGTATTACGGTTAAATAAAGATTTTAGTTTCTTTGGTTTTCTCCGTAAATCCTGGATCTGCGGAATAACTACATGCATGCATGTAAGTTTCTTTGCACGGGAATGTGATTATTTCCTGCTATGCGCGGGGGGAGGTTACTCCCTATGATGGCCTATACGGGGAGGCTCCGCCCGAAATCCCAGCGAGGTACTTAATAAACCTTTTTACGGGGAGGCTCCGCCCCGAGGTCCAACCCCTTACCCGTCGAGAAAGCGTTCTACATTTGTGACTGATTCCTATTTTATGACAGTCCGGGTTTCCAGCAGGGATACAAAGTTCTAAGCAAGATATGTGAAAGGAGTACCATTTGTCTATAGAAGGTATACGAAATCTTGAAAAATGGTGTATAAAAGGTTAAGGGGTGGGCCTCCGCCGTATAAGAATTTGTTGAGTACCCCTCCCCCCCTCGCCCCTCCCGGGCTGCTATGTCAGTATGACGCTGGGCCCAGCTCATAAGTGGTGTTTCAAGGATTTTGAGTTTTCACGGATAGTGACTGAGATCTTCAGATTTGAGTTGTACACGGTAGCTTAAACTAAAGACAGGTCACTAAAGCTACCGGCCAAGTATGGAGAATTATGCTTTTCGTGAGTCAAGATCATTCTAACCGCTGATAGCCTGATGCAGTCCGATTCAATTTTTTTTTGAGATCAGAAGTGAGTCTTTAAACAAAAGCGCGATGTCTTGTTGTTCCTTCGTAGGAATTGACTGCTGTGTCTATGCGAATGTTATGAATTCTGCAAGAATGCAGTTCCTCGTCTGGTTGCTACTATGGTGCAGAGAGCGAAACTAGCTGCTATAATCAAAAATACTGATTTGCCATTGGCTGCAAAAAAAAAAACGCCAAACTGAAGTTATAAATAAAGTATCCTTCCAAATACACCTAATTGCAATAACTTTGTCTTAAAAAAATTAAAAAAAAAAGAAAAAGCCAAATAGGAATTAATCAGGCTAATTATTCCTCATCCTCAGCGTGGATTCATTTGCAGCCGCTGCATTTCCCTGCTGGAATTTTTTTATCGTTTTTCAGCTTCAAAACAATAGCAAATTCCAACAGATAAATACGGCGTCCATGTGCGGGTGCTGCAAAACAATTCACCAGGCTTATTTGCCTAACTAATTGCTATTTGGCTTTTTCCTTTTTTCATTTCGCTATGACAACGTTTTGCGATTGGGTGTAGTCGGGGCTTGAGAACTAATAGCAAATGGATACCTGAGGAACATTTCATGCAAGTTGAACGAGAACGAGTTAGATGACCATGAAAATCACAATTAAAGTGGAGGAGCACTAAGGAAAGAGAGGCAGGTGGAAGGCGATTAAAGTCAGTGAGAATACCAGGGAAATAATAAGAAGCTTCGAGACTAGGAGGCTTAGAACGTGTTCGTGGAGGCGAAAAGGTGATAATTCGCGCGCGAGAGAGAAAAGAAGAAAAACCAATCTGTTCAAGCAGACTCAGACTAACTGAATCGATCGCTGTTTCGGCCAGCATTTGTGAAATACCGTACACGGTTTCTCAAGAGACAATTGACGGATTCCAACAAATCCGTTGTCGGGGAGCCAACAACAACCACTACTGTGAGGGCAATGAATAAGAACCAAATCTTGCTCGAAATTAACGCGGCCATTGCGGCCATGCTTGATTCAAACTGAAGTTACTTTTCAGCTCCATCGTACATGAGGAGGTTTTTTGCTGACGGTATAATTCGGTGCCTGTTATACGACGACTTTCTGTGACCCCATATACCACATGCTTGTTTGTAACGCATATATATGGGCTTTTTTGAGCGCATATATATGCGCGTTTGTAAGAAAATGGTCATATACTTGGAAATAAAACGCAAGTATACGTGACAAAAAAACGCACGTATATCGTGTAGCAGGAATGATTGCACGCATACGTGGGAAAAAACCGCATATATCGTGTCATAATTTTGAAACAAATGGCCGACCATATTAGTTGTGCGCTGTAGATCAATTCAAACATGCCCGATTTTTTGCTCGTTTGCAGACGCTGAGTTTAGGTCAGATAAAATAGGAAAATTTTAGTCTTGTCCGTGGCTACTTAACAAATCTTATGGTTTTAGAAAGTAGTTCTGTGATGTGTTGTATCGCATACAAAAAATAAACTTCGCTCGTTAAATTTTGAGGGTTCTGTGAGTTTCAGAAAATGGTGAAAATTTGCATATAAAAATGGCGTCCGAAGGTGTCGAATAAAGTGATGCTCGTACCTCTAATACAAGAGCAGTGAAGAACCTATGTTTGGTATATTTGTCCATTACTCCACCAGACCTATCTATGATGTTATTATGAACTTATTCTGTTGACCCCCTTCCGTTGACATTTTTAACATTTTGCCCGGTTTTCTTTGACAACCACTCTTAAGCAACAAGATCTTTCAATGTTATTTGCTAGCCTTCTGGCATTCACAGAATGATTAAAGAAAAATACGTTGCATTTCGGGGATTTCCTTTTTCGAAAATATTCCAGTCGAAAAGGCTACATGTTATTTAAGGAGTGTCTTTTATCTCACCTTTGTATAACATATATAGAAGTAGAACGGTTCTGGCCAGGGTACAAGGACAGATGTCGTTTAAAACGAAGCTGACTTGCTGTGTATAAACATCAGGTAACGAAGCAGTCGTAAGTAGAACATTCCTTGGATCACCAACTCCACATAGCAACAAAGCCAATGGGTTCGAATACTCCTCCCCTTCATTCATCGGCAAGTTAAGCAGGTCCACAGCAGGCACATTACCCCAGTAGTAAGTACGTTCCATGCCAGGGAACAGCCGAGCATTTATGCGGTTCATTTTTATACTCTTCGCCACCTGTATTGTTTTTATTACAACTTCATGACATTGTTCCTTGTGGCTTTCCCAGTTCTTTCTCTGGCAATCTCTATCGCAATACCATGATCTAAGACAAGTAGAGCATTTTAACATGCCTTCATCTGTTCTACCGCATCCCATACACTGCTTTTTCAGCGCTGCTGCATCGCAGTCGGGTTGATGTCGCCACTTGTCTTGTTTCTGACATTTCTTGGAGCAGTAATACGCCACTCGGCATCGCGAACACAGCTGAGTGCAGACTGCCTCGCACCGCCAGCAATGACCAACTCTATTCATGATCGGGATCTCATGCGATTTTCATATGGTACACCGTTATTGTTTCTGCGTCGCAGTAATTAAAGAAGAGGCTTTACAACTCACTTGTGATAGAGTCTTTTCAAGTTCGTTCGTTACGCAACGTTGCTGCTGAATCACCCTTGATCAATGTGATATATATAAATGCAAATTTTCTATCCTTGTTGTGAGAAGGAACCACTATGAACACGGAAGCAGATCGCTGAGACGTCAATATATTGTGTTTTCTGAGAATTTCTTAACATATGCTAATTTATTCAGTGGTTCATAGTGTCACCTGTCTTATTTTTAGAATCGCCGCGTAGCTATAGAACATCTCTGCCCTTCATTAAGCACAGCCTTGCGATTAAAACATTACAATTCAACGGCAATCTTCTCAGTTAGTGCCCCGTTGGACAAGACTGCCATGTCGCTTAACAATGTAAAGTAACTCAAGTACTTAGTAGCCTGGGGGGGCACTCAAAAAAGTTTTATAGGGGGAGGATCCACCCGCCGGTCCAACCCGCCGGTCCAACCAATAACCTCTTTATTTACCATTTTTGACAGAAAAGGTGCCCTTTTAGTTGGTATACCTATTATTGACAACTGCTACCCCCCCTGTCATATACTTAGTTTAGAACCCTGCATCCCATGTAACTGCTGTAAATGCACCATCTATTTTTTTTTTATGAGAACAAAACACTTTTTGAATAACCAGATAGTTTTCTTGGGTCCTTTACAGACCGAAATGACACACTTCCCTCGCCTTTCATACTCTTCAACGAGTGAAATTTCACCAGAACAAGGTCCCAGTTTTTGGGAGGAGCTTTCCCATATAGGCCATTATACGGAGTATCCCTCGTCTGGGACGGCATTGAAATTCTTCGACGATAAAGGATGTATTGGCCGGAATCGATGGAATCGTGCGACAACGGGAATACAAAGCATCCTAGTTTAGTAACAGCCAAGGAAATATACTTTCGTGGCAAAACGTTCACCAATCTCCAAGTCCAAGTCTCTTTCATGAAAGAGTCTCTTTTTGATGATTTAAATATATTCATGATTGCATGAGTTCAGTGTTTAAGATCACCAGGCCGAACACCGAGGATTAGCTTCAGTTTTCCCTCTATGAGAAGACAAAGCTCATCCGAATCGAATACTTTTGAGAGGTGCAATTTGTCTGTGTTTTTAATGTTACAGAACCGCCATTATTCCAGTTGTAAATAAACTGGTATGTGGAAGCTTCTCCAATATTGCTTTGCCACTCGAGTCTGCTTGCACTGCTAATGTATGCTGCAATTCAAGTTCTTGGAAAAACCCGCTCTATTCTCGGAAATCCCTGTGTAGAATGATAAAAAAGCTCGTTTATCTCTTTCTCTCTTTTTTGTTGTGCCACGTCCGTTTTGTTCAGTCAAGTGAATTATCACCCTTACTTACCTCTTGACTTCGACTTATAAAAAGTCTCAAACGGACCCTGTGCCTGTGATAAATGTTTATCAGACATGTTGTCACGGAATGTGGGGTGGGGGGATAGTGCGGCTTTGGTCTTTCTAGTTCCCAATTCGTTGTTGCATTGATGACTACGGTAACGTGGGTGGCTTGATATCAGATGTCATGGTGTCCTGTTACAACTGACATTTGACCTAGGAGTGTCAAGTCGTTTGTGTGGCATAGCAAATGCGTCATCATCATTTCTACGGAATGTCAATATCTAGTAATGTCTCACCTTATTAGTGATGAGAATATGAGCGAATGAAGGAGGAAAAGAAGTGCACACTAAGCCTTGAAGAAGAAGAGTATTGGTTAGGTGTCAGCTGGTTTGCTATATAACGGTCACTCGAAGACGATATCTCCCAGATTATTTTTAGTAAGTTTAAAATTCAAGGAAAAGATAAATATACCAAGGTAAGTTATCTGATTGAGTGTATTCTTTATCCTTAATGGCACCAAATGTCTTTGTCACTACATCTTGCTAATTAGTCTATGAAGTACGAGGTAATTTGAGACGCCCAATAACAGATTCATCTTGAGGAAACGATCCCAGTAAGACGATATAAAAGATAACCATTGCCGGCAGGAAGTATAGGTTTGTTTGCATTTCCGAGTATCTTTGAAGGCAGTTGCTGACTCAATGCTCTGCAACGAGGTAACCTAATAATTTCTCTTATATTCCAGAGACAACACATAGCAGCAAAGATCATGAACAAACCCAGCCATTGCTGGCGATGCGAGGCAATCTGTACTCAACAGTGTTCGCGATGCAGAGTGGCGTATTACTGCTCCAAGGAATGTCAGAAACAAGACAAGTGGCGACATCAACCCGAATGCGAGACAGCAGCGTTGAAATTGCAATATTCAGCGTGCGATTGAACAAGAGGGACTGATGAAGTGTTCCAACTGTCTGAAAGCCTGTTATTGCAGCACGGAGTGTCAGAGAAGCGACTGGAAAAGACACAAAACGTTCTGCCACGATGCTGTTGACAAAACATTGAAATTAGCACAAAGAATAAAGGCGCTTCATGAGATGAAAAAGGATAACACAGGCCTCGGAGCTACTTACTACTCGGGTAATATCCCGGCGGTAGACCTGCTCAATTTGTGAATGAATGAAGGAGAAGAGTATTCCAATTCACTGGCTTTGTTGCTTTGCGGAGTTGGTGATCCAAGGAATGTTCTACTTACAACTGCTTCGTTACCTGATGTTTATACCCAGCAAGTCAGCTTTGTTTTAAATGACATCTGTCCTTGCACATTGGCCAGAACCGTTCTGCTTCTATACATGTTATATAAAGGTATGTTTCATTATCAAGATATAAGTTGCTTAGGGTATACCGTAAATGATCGATTAAGCGCTGCAGCGCTTATTTAATTTTTTCGTTTCATTTTTTGTTATAGGCGCGGCGCTTATTTCAACAACGGGTAAAACACTGAGGGGAATATAGAGAGTATTAAATAGGGCGCGTACTTAATAGGTATGTTTAATTTAGTATAAAATATGTACAATGTATATGTACTAGAATTGTTATGTAAACCAGGTTTGAAAAGTTTCCACATATTGAAACTTTAGAACGCACGAGTTGGTCGAGGTCTTATTTCTCAAGCGATATGGTTTTGATATCTCTTTATATCAAGCGCTGTAATAAAGGTGGCGCGTTAATTTGTGAATACCCAAATTAGCGCTGCGGCACTTATTGGAGTATACGTAGTGGCGCTTAATCGATGATTTACGGTATTTAACTGGGCATGAAGCCTTTTTTGTCCCTCAAGCTTTTAACTTCAAAAGGGGTGCCCTTAGAGGTTTCCTTCCTAAAAACACTTGATTTATTGATCTGACATTTTTGTTTTCGTAAGGATAATTTTTTAAGATCCAGTGAAAAGGGACTGTAGTGTACCTTGAATCGGTGAGATGGAAAGCGCCCTTTTGTTGCGGGTAAGGGAGTTAATGAGACCAAACGCTGCATCTACAGTCCCCTCCTTACGTGTATGGACATCCTGAAGCACAGTATCGGATTATTTTTTTAAGTGGTTCGCAAGGACATCAATGGCAAGGTTCCAGCAACGGGAAAGTTTTCTAACTGCTTTACCAGCATCAAGTGATTTTCACGTAATCGCAAACACGAAGTGCAGCTGTAAGTGCCATACGGGGTTATTTTTTCAAAGAGGCTTAGCGGTTCAAATGTATAATTCTATCATTGCGTACAATAGTTAATTCATTTGTTTTGAGAATTTACGCATTTATTCCTTTTTTATTTATAAGATACCTTCATTGATCATTAAGGGGATGGTGAGTGTATCCTGGCGTCGCCAATCGAACGTTCGGTAATCGAACCCCGATTGAACGACAATCGTTTGATTGACTTCGATTGGGTTCGGTAATTGAACTTATCGAACTCACCCCAAAATTTTGCCAATCAAACACTGCAACAATTGAACATAAAACCAGTTTCATCTGGTTTCAAAGAAGGTGTTGCGTTCAAATAAGTTGTATGTATTGGCTTCAATTTCAAACACGAGTACGCAAAAACAGCAAAGATGTCACCGAGTGCGCAAAGCGTGAAATGAACAATTCTGGAAGCGATGGTTAAAAGCTACCAAGCGTGTTCTTTCGCCGTCGGTGTCGATGAAATATTTAGTAGTCCTTTTTAAATTATCGAAACTTTATGGAAGAAAGTTTGACTTTTCTGGTATCCCTAAGGACATCACGTCGGTAAAGTCCCATTTCACATGGTTTTTCTGTGCCGTTCATGTTCCCAGTTTTGATTCGAGTGTGAATTTATCGATTTTGAAACACTTTAACAATAAGAATTTTAGTTCCGGGTTAATTGAAATATTTCTGTTTTCAAACTGCTTTACATACATACCAGGGAGATCTTTCCGATTCAATTTAAACTGGCTACGTTTTGTCTTTCTGCCGAACAAAATCGAACTAATCGGGTCGATTGAGTTCGATTGGTTTGATTGAGTTCGGCTATCGAACTCACGATTTCGATTAATCGAGCTCACCGAAAAGGTCCAGTTCGATAATGTTCGATTACCGAACCAATCGAACAACAATCCAACTGATTGGGTTCGATTGAGTTCGATTGATTTTTGGTTCGGTTTCGTTCGATTAGCTATCCCGGGATGTATTCATGGGCTACAGCTGAAAAGTGTCTGCACATTACACGCAAGCTCTAAGTTTATCTCAACAAAGTTTTTGCAATTTCAAGCGTTAACGTAGCCTGTGCCAGGTTTTCAGATAGTAGGGTCCTCGCAAATATAAATCAAGCCAAGCAAAAATAAAACGCGCGCCATCTAGGGAAGGGGGCGGCGCATCTCTTTTTGCTGCACGACTGCACTACGATATTGGAGGCTGGAACAGACCATAGTTAACGGTAAACAAATGTTTTACTAGCCTTTAGCGAGAAATATTCCGCCTTGGTGCTCGATATTAACCGGCAAATCTTCATCTCTAGTTAAAATCAGGTATTCAAAATTACTTTTCACCTGTCTTAGGACTTGTGGGACTACTATCCCCTAACGGATGTGCTGACAAAATTCAAAAGACTTTTAAACAGCACCAATCCTCATGCCGTCGTACTAACTGAGACACAAAACTGGCCGCGTAACTATAAGTGCCTGAAATCGTTTATCAATTACCGTATTATCACGGACTGGACGATCTCTTAAGAAAAGCTTTGAAAGACACACAAGATCTAGAACTTGTGGAGGAATCGGGACTTACCACAGTTGTAGAATATATCAGCCTATCAGATGAATTTCTTCTCGTACTGCGCGGATCTCTGCTAGCCTCCTGTACAGAAAACGAGCTAGCCTTGTTTAAAAAACAAAAGAAGATTCCATCCGTGAAGTCTCTCGTGAATTCACTGGGGCTGTATTTACGTGACTTTGTCAGAAACGAGAACACAGTGGTTCCGTTTAGATGGGCGGTGAATTGTCGTCGAGTTGTCATGTTGAGAGGCTACGAGAGAGCACTGGAATGGAAACTTAAAACAAATTAGGCTGATCACAGCATAATCAGCGTTGCATGGAATTTCCCCGATAAGAGGGGCTCATAGCAGTGTAAAAAACTCTAGACACTTTAAGTTCTAGAAGAATTGACTGATAGATTGCCCAAGGAAAAGACTTGTTACGCTGATTACATTGGATTGAATGTTGAGATACAGTACTCTTATCAACAAAACATTAAAATTTTATTTACTTGTTGAATTTATGAAAAGTTACTTATCATACAAGAATTACGAACCTTTTCATTTTGCTCCTTGATTTGAAGAAACAACGGGAAGCCTTTGTAATGTGCGATTTTCTAAGACAGGAAGCGTGACGAAGCCCTAAGAAAGTCTGCTTGGGAGGCTAGTGAAAAATATGCAGGAATGTTGTATATTCGTTCATATACACTGACAACTTCTGGGGATGCCGGGCGAGAACTTAAAAAAACTTGCGTAAAAGATTCATGATAACCGTTTTGAATGAAAAGGAATTCTTGTCCAGTTAATATGCGTTTTTGACCAATCGTGAGGTCAAGACGGTTGGATATTGGCCAAGTTCTTTTGCGTATTTATTGACCAAGCCAAAAAACGAACGAGGTCAGAATCCAGCCATCTTGACCGAACAAGCTTGGTCAATAACGGATTTATTATATGGCTGAAAAGAGAACTTTTTTACTGGACCGAGGCGGAAAATCTCGCGCGACTAGATGAGCCTATTTGACTGTTACAGAATCCAATCAGAACGCAGGATTCCCTTCATCTGGCGCTCTTGCGGATTCAGCCATATTATAAAAAAACTATATCACTCTGAAGTAGTTAGCGTAGTTGTTGTAGACCGGTGTAATTGGGTTAGTTTGGTGTGCTTGGGGTAGTTTAGTTTTATTGATGTAGTTGCTGTAGTTAGTTTAGTTGACGTAGACTAGTGTAGCTGCTATAGTTTGGTGTACTTGGTGTCGTTTGGTGTAGTTAATGTACTTTGGCAAATAAAGTTGATTAGGTGGTATAGTTTGGTGTAGACGGTGTAGTTTTGGCGTAACGTCGGTGTAGTTTTGTGTGGTTTGGTGTGTGAGGTTTGGTGTAACAAACTATACCAAACTGAACCAAATTAAACCAAACTGCCCTAACTACACCAACTTTACTTTATCAGTGAAATTCGCCACAGTGACTCAACACGGTGACAAGGGAAGAAACGAGACTTGAGCCCCTATTAATATCAACTCCTTCATTACCCACCCAGCCCATTTAAGGTTGTACCACACCACCGGGGTCTACGCACCCTACTCTTTACGAACAGCAGTGTGGGTTCTTTTACGTCCCGCAAAAATCAGAACAGTGAAAGAGCTGTGAAATAAGGCCTTCGGTTTTTCGTCCTTATGCGAGAAGACACAAATGTCTAACCATTTGTAGAAGTCACAACAAAGGCAGCACATATAGATCACCCTGAGCGTTGGTCTGGCCGGGGTATGAACCCGCCACCTCCCGTTCGGCAACTTACCGCGAAATACACCAACTATATCCTGAGTTTCAGTCATCATACCATCAAAGTCATAGCACGGAAACGGCTATTGTCAAAGTCACGAGTGGCACTCTAAGTCACAGTTTATTTTATGGCTTGCTTTGCAATAGGGAACGATAAAGCGAATATTCTTGCTCTGATTGGCTACTCTCACGCTTGGTCAATAACGCATATATCTGGTACTTCTGTCTTGCACTCATAAAGTTTAATGCCCGATTCACGTCTGTGTGTCAGTTTGTCTTCAAAGTTATTTTATGCCAAGCAATTAGTCTTAAGACCATCTTTACCAAAGTTCCGTTTATTCTCCTGGAAATTTTGTATTGGAAAGAAGCGAAAAGTCGAGTCCTATTTATTTTCTAGCCGGAATTTCCTGAAATGCTTTTGTAAACGGTAAAGAACCCTTGTTTCCCGCTCGGAATGTGCCAAATGGAAATTCGCGTTTCATTTGTTCAAACTCATCTTTGATACCTGGTTCCGGCTTTTACGGCCCTATTTTGGGCAAATGGGAGTAATTTGGGTGTAAATGGTGAAAAAAAGGGATATAATAATTGCTGGTAACCTAGAAGTTCCAATTATGGCCCACAAGGTTAAGAATCCCAATGGGCTGGAGGATTACCGAGAACAAATCCAGCAACCGATAAGGTGTCCAGAAATTGAACTCGGAGCGTTCAGATTTCAATAATTGAAATCTGGAGGCTCCGAGTTGCGTGCTGACCGCTTGGCCGCGCTGCTTCCCTAAACAGAATTTCCCGGGGGGGTACTTTAGAAATTTCTGAGTATTCTTTACCAGAGCTAGTTCAGCTAAATTTTGCTACCCTATACTAGAGTAAACTCCCCAAATCCCCTCTATCCTAGAGTAGCTGTTTCCCTAGTCTAGATAAATCTTCAACCAGCTGATCAGTTTCCTGAAAAATGATACCCTATTCTAGACCCAAATGTTCTGATTTATATACCCTATCCTAGAGTAAACTGCGTGAAAACCATACGCTCGAGCTCCACAGCGGTACATACCTATATGGGAGTACCCCCCCGGACGGTATTTAATGTTCTAATTCTAAGAAATATTTTGCTTTCCGAGAATTCATGTTAAATCTCCTAGGGGGGAGGGAGTGCGTGGAGTAGCCTACTTAAGTATTCTGTGTTCTAAAATTTATTTTACCAACTAAGAAGGTAGATAAATCTGCTTGGTTTAACTTCTCAACAATATTTTGCGAGGTTGTACAATAAAAAAGATATTACCTAGTTGGGAAACCGCTTCACTGCTTACTCAAAAAGGTCACGGGGTCTAGAGGTCCTACTGCACCCCTAAGGTATACTAAAATTTCTCGGAAACCATTTTGTGTTTCTTAGAACCGGAAATGTCATCATTTACATATATTTATTCTAAATTACAGTTTCGGCCATTGTCCATAGCTCTCTGGTTTAAGGGTTGAAGTTTCAAGTAACTGGGTATAATGCTCAAAAGAGATCAGTGTTGGCGTTGTGATGCTATTTGTTCGACTCCGACTTCGAAGATTCTTTGCAGCAGATGCGGTGTAGCGTGTTATTGTAGCGATAAGTGCAAAGGCAGTGATGAGTTTCGGCATCAAGTAGATTGTCAGACGGCTGCTTTGAAGCGGAAGTGCTCTGGATGTAACCAAGAGAAGATTGGGTTGAAATCGTGCGGCGGCTGTCGTGAAGCGTGGTACTGTGATAAAGAATGTCAGAAGAAAGCTTGGCCGACGCACAAGCATCTCTGCCGACAAGTTATAGCAAAGATCAGCGAATTGTCTGAACGGTTAAACGATATTTTCGATTTCAAGAAGAGCACAAACTCGCATGGGGTTGGAACTGTGTATTACTGGGGGAACACCCCTGCCACGGACGTCATCAATCTTTCATTGAACGAGGGATGTGACTATTCCAAACCTTTGTCGGTTCTTGCCTGCGGTGTTGGAGACCCAAGAAATATTGTGCGTTCTCTGTGTGATCTTCCTGAAGCTTATAAAGAGGAAATAACCTTCACTTTAAACGACATTTGCGCCTGTACACTCGCCAGGACCGTTCTGATTCTTTATTTTCTTTATAAAGGTAAGTGATGAAGGCCCTCCCAACGAAAATGTTCAGTATTCATGATTGCGGGGGGCGGTGGATGGAGTTTGGGGGAGGCATTTTTGATATGCCTTTATTTTCAATATCTGTATGACCTCCTCAGTGCCTGTTAGGCAACAACAGAACTTGAATGACCTCACTTTCCCCCATACGTTCCATTTTCTAAGAGAGAAATCCCGGGGACGAGGTTAAACCCCTGCCCCAATCATAAATAATGAACACTCCCTTAGGGGTAAAAAGGGTCCTGTCCTTAGTCAGCTGAGTTTATGATGGCCTGAAGGTACGTTGATTTACCTACAGTAGTCTTAAACATGAGGCATGGAAACATATCGATATGTTCATTTTTCGTAGGAGGGGAAGAGGTTGCAAGTTCAGTGACGCAGATTTGGTATTCTTTGCGTCTCAGCGACATGGACTATCGGCTTGTGATTTCTAGGTTGCAAGAGCTGGTCGAGGCATCCAGTCTGGAAGAACTGACAGAAGGAACGATGAATATGAACCAGGGCCATTTTCAAAGGCTTGTTGAAGTGTGGCGCACCTGGCTTGATCTCAGCTCACGCCAAGGAGACTGGATAACAGAGGCTCGAAACAAGCGATTTACAAGTTTTGACGCACAAGAGGGAATGGATCTCTACTTGAAAGAAATTCCCAAGAAACATAAAGAATCGGCATCTGATTGGTTTGCGAACGGACTTCTTTTACCTAAGGAATCGCGAAAAGAACTCTCGCGAGAAAATTTTACACTCACCGGTTCCGATTTCCAACTTAGCCGAAACAGGGGCGCTTTCTCTTACTTAATTCAGTCATCTGTCCTTCCATTTGTCGGCTGGGACTACAATGAAGTGCGCCAGTGGGGTCAGTTCGTGTCGCTCCTGAAAATGTATAGTGAGTATGTGACACACGTGCTCAAGAAATCCGCTTTGAAGTTGGCCACTGGGCTAGTCAAGTTTCACTTTCTGTTGTGTAACTGCATGGAGATTGTAAGGTTTGTTCCCCAAGGCCGCAGGTTTGACCGTGTGACAACCTCCAACATCGCAGACTTTGTTCCCTTGCCCAGCATCCTCGATGCGTATAAGCCACTTCTAAACTTACGCAATCCTTCCTCTGTTATTGTCACCGAGTTTTTAAATTGGGTTATGCTTACAGATGCAAGGGAAGAGGTGAGGGTACGTGCCCATTTCATGCCAAAGGGTGACAGCTTTCGCCAAAAAGTTCTTGAGGATACTAAGAATACCGCCGTTGCTTACTCCAGAGCTTTTCAATCTTTCGTGGAGTATCATGATCACAGTGGAAGGTTTATCCAGTTCCTTCGCGCGGCCTTGCTGGTCAATAAGCCTCAAGATGAACGTACTCGCAGGCGCACATGGAAATCAGTGGCTGACCATAACGGGCTGATTGCACGTGACTTCCTTCGATGCCAAAATCGAGTCTTTCCCGCCAAGTGGATGCTGAATTGCCGCAGAGTTTCATTACTTAATGGTTTTGAGAGAGCCGTTGAATGGGTTATTCAGCAATCATAACGGTGAAGCGGTACTTTTCCCTCTGTTCTTAGAGTGAACTTTCAGTACACTGTAATCAGTTTACCATTAATATAAATTAGATTTAGTTAGTGGTCGTGTACTGCTATTTGGTCGGGGAAATGTCCAAGATGTTGATGACAGCGAGGAAGTAGAAAGCCAGACCGTCATCTTCTTCTGTAATTGTTTCATGTTTTTTCTTGAGAAGTTAACTTAGGACAGATTTTTAAATGTATAATGATGTTAACTGGGCGCGGTTTTAACGGGTAACGTAACCTTCCCGCCTTTCCCTCCCCGCCTTTCCCTCTTACCGTCTCCATGCTCTTTCTCACTTCTTTTCCCTTATCCCAACTTAACCCCTTGCAATACTAAACTATCATTATATAAGTCATCAATCCTACCCCATCTAACATACTGTGACTTAGTCTGGCACCTTTGTAAATCATCAGATCGAAGAAAGGTCAAGCGGTATACAGGAGAGAGCGCTAAGAGCAGTATACAACGACAGCTCAGCATCTTATCAAGAACTACTTGACCGCGTCCGGCTACCGACAGTGTATAATAGGCGTTTACAGGACGTAGCCTCCATGATGTATAAGTAAAGCACGGTCTCGCGCCTATTTACATCTTTAAATTATTCAATGCAAAGAACACGCAGTATAACTTAAGGAACAATGATTTCGAACTACCTAAATTCGAAACTGTTGCATATGGTAGACACTCTGTAAAATACTTGGGGCCTCTTATCTTGTCCAAGTTACCAGGAAAACTGCCGAAAACTTACAAAAGTCTTAATTATTTCTAGAGAAATAGGAGGAAAGTCGACTTATCCGGACTAGTAAACTGATACATATACGTCCCTGGTACAGTCGTTATCCGACTGTAGAAAGTTATTGTGTATGTAATCGGTTTTATAATTTTAGTGTCAGGAAGATTTTAGAATGTATATACTCATTAGGGATACTTATTATGTAAGTAGATAGTCTGTATCCTCCCAGATACCTTGACACGTGAATATAGTTTTCATTCATTTATTTATTCTAGCCTGAAAACGGACTTGGGTCACTATTATTTCCTTTCCCTTTACGGTTCCTGCTGAAAACAGTTTAAATACGGTGACTCGTCGGGACAAAAACATGCACTTCTCAGAATCCAAAGCACGTCCCAGAATCCAGAAACGTGTCCCATTATCCAAAACCTTTTCCAGAAACCAAATTCTGGGGCTTATTTTTGGATTCTGGGAATTGGTGTTATATTCTGGGGTGCGTTTTGAATCTGAGAAGTGATTTAAAATTTCATAAGTCTTTCAGGGTCATTCCAGGATGAAACCGCTTTGTAATAGATATTTTAGAATAGGCATGAAAAAGGACACTTCACAGTCTTAAAGGCGATCGAGACATACAGTTCAAATTGACAGATTGAGGTCAGTAAATATAGATATGGTCAGCTCTTTTTCACGATTTACGGCTTAATTCCTTTCATTTTTTACACCTCGCATACAATCACCTTTTTTCGGACAATTTCAAGGCTAACTGTTAAACCCATTAAAAGGCGCACATTACTCCCCTCACTTGTAGTTAAATCCAAAGTCAAATGAAGAGGGGACACGACCAAGATACTTGACCCCTCTCTTTTTCTTTTTTGCCTCTTGCCGGCTACCAAATGACGTCGGCTTTAGATTTTAACGGATCAATCTTACTGGCATTTCATGTCACCCGATGGTTTTTACTCGTTTGGTTGATGTTTTGTAAAATTCAACTGGAAAAACTTCCTTTGAAATCAAACCCTTAGGCTGTTTGCATATTTTTCCGATCACTTGCCGAGAGAAGTCCGTGTGCGAATAGTCCATTTCCGAGTTACGAAAACTCTCACTTTTAAAACGAGACCAAGTGCAAAACCTTTCTTGCTTTCTCCAGTTTTCCCAATAATCAATCACAAAAAAAATTGTCTAAAGGGGCGGAAAATGTTTAATAGTGGTAAAGACCAATGTGAGCCTCTGCACTGGCAAAAAACGTAGGCTCTGGCTGTGAACTAAACTGAAAATTTAATTACTTCATGAGGCGTGCCCAAGTGCAGTATGAAGAATTTTCAGTTCTCTCTACAACCAGCTGGGAGTTTATTTCTCATTAAAGCACAAACAAGAGAACCCGATTATTGGACCTTTTCAACATTTTTTCGTGGAAAAACTGAGTTCTCATCTATGCAAAAGCAATAAATTCTTAATTAGCAACAACGGAATGTCCTAATAGCGACGAAATTTAATAAAATACAATTACCAGTTTATGAAAAGGTAACTGAGTGGGAGCATTCATGAACCCCAGAAAATCCTGTGTCGGCATAGACCATTAACTCACTCCAATCAGCCAATGAGCTTGCAGAATTTTTCACAGACCACGAAGTCTGAATATTAATCTTATTTCACGCCTTAGTTTTGTTTATATTTTCCCCTCCTTTCAAATTGGAGTTCAATACAAGTGTTATTGGAAAGATTTGGAAAGCCGGGGGTAGGACGGGAATTTGCGGGCGGAATCATTGCAAGACCCCGTAGGGGGTTTGTGATGCAAATCCATATATGGAGAGATTGAATAAATCTTACCAATAGACCTATTCGGCTAACTCGATGTTGTACCCAATTCAAATCTCCTGGGGTTAAGATTCTTTGTGTATTGTATTTGCATTATAACGTGTCATTCACATTTAGATGATATGGAAATTCCTGAAACAAAACGTTATATTCCCAAAGGGTTTGAATTTGGGTACAACATTGAGTTAGTCGAATAGGTTTATTGTTTTAACTTCTATTTGGTCTCATGTCTTCGGTCTTTCTCCCGTTAGGAGCCGTTTACTGTTTCTAATACTATTCAAAGTTTACAAAACCAGAGTAAAGGCAATGATTTTCAGGCCCTAGAGATTCTAGTTTTGATTAGCTGCAGCTGTACCTCCCAGGATATACTCAAAGGATATGAAACCTATCAGAAAATTCCAGAGGCTAAATAAGGGAATCAACAACAGTTTTTGAAAAAAAAATGCTTTGTAAACAACCAGTTCGGTCAGAATCGTTGAAATTGTAATCAAGGTCATTTCAAAGATGAATTTTACAGTTCAAAAGGTTAGACTTGAGGCGCTTAACGTTAGAAAACGGCAAGAATAATTTTAATACTAAGCAAATTAATAGTCTTTCAAAATATCTCGAATTGATGGCAGGCAAAACCATGTGATATATCTGCAAAATATTTCCTAACCTGCATTATAGGTACAACGAAAATAAATTTCAGAGCCCACGCCTTTGTGTCCCATATAGGGGTTTCTGAAAAAGATTAGGAATTTAACTGACGCCTCGAGTCATAAAAACTAGAACTTTCTTTAATACACCCAAAAATTATATTAGGAGAAACAAATAATTTAAACCCTAATGTGTACGCATGCGGACAACCATAACACCTGGGCAGTGGCAGCCATGGACAGCTGTCTTTTTTGTTCGTTTCTCAGCTGGTTTTTTTGGGGGTGTTCTAGGAAATTTCATTTGTTTTCCGAGAATTTGCGTTAAGACTCTCCACAAGAAGAGTAAGAAAAAAGCCGAATTTTCGGACTGTTTTCAAGTTTGTTTTCCTCACTACTCTTGTTTTACCAAGGCAAACTTTTTCAAAGCAACGTTCACTAGCGCGCAGTTTAGTTTTAAATTCCGTAAAACAGTTGGGAAAGTTCTAAGGAATGCCTCCCTGCGTGTGTTTTACCAAATGAAAAACTATATAGAGTGCATGTAAATATATTTAGAATTATTTCCAGTATCCGAGCTTTTGTGGTTACTTCTATTCGTTATTTAGTGATCAGACCCAACTACGAGCAATTCTAATTTAAAACGACAATGCTCAAGAGAGATCAGTGTTGGCGCTGTGATACTGTATGTTCGACACCGACTACCAAGATCTTCTGTAACAGATGCGGCTACAGACGTCATCAATCTTCCCTTGAACGAAGACTGTTGCTATTCCAAGCCTTTGTCGGTTCTTGCCTGCGGAGTTGGCGATCCCAGAAATGTTTTGCTGTCGTTGTGTAACCTTTCGGAAACTTACGAAGAGGAGTTGACCTTCGTTTTAAACGACATTTGTGCCTGTACTCTCGCTAGGACTGTTCTAATACTGTATATCCTTTTTAAGGGTAATTGTTGTCCTTCAAGATATCTCTGTCAGTAACTGCAAGGTAAATTGCTATGCCCGGTTTCTTTTAATCTGTTTAGTACATTTACGTTGAATTCTTAGCGTTACGAGGCATGCAATCGGTTGCGTTGAAGACTGGGTTTCTTACCCTAAACCACAGCTACCAACATAACCAAAGTGAATTAAAGGTCTTGATTTCATTGATTTACTGAGCTGATTTATGACGGCCAATTTATTTGGTTCTATTTCACTTTGATTTTGCATTTTTGCTTACTTCACAGGAGGAGAAGACGTAGCAAGTTCAGTGACGCAGATCTGGTATTCCTTGCGGCTCAACGATAAGCACTATTGCCTTGTGATCTCCATGTTGCAAGAACTGATCGAGGCATCAAATCTTGACGAACCGACAAAAGGAACAATGCAGATGAACCGGGAGCAGTTTCAAAAACTCGTTGAGGTGTGGCGCACCTGGCTTGATCTCAGTTCACGCCAAGGAGACTGGATAACAAAGGCTCGGAACAGGGGATTTACGAACTTTGACGACAGAAAGGGAATGGAACTTTACGTAGAAGAACTTCCTAAGGAACATAAAGCATCGGCATCTGATGGGTTTGCCAACGGGATTCTTCTGCTTGAAAAATCACGAAAAAAGCTTTCTCGAGAAAATTTTACACTCACGAGTTCCGACTTCCTAGTAAACCACAACAAGAGCGCTTTCTCTTACAAAATTCAGTCATGCATACTTTCATTTGCAGGTTACTCACCGTCACTGTTGAAAATGTATAGCGAGTATGTGAATCACGTGCTTAAACAATCCGCTTTAAAGCTTGTCACCGGGCGAGTCAAGTTTCACTTTCTGTTGAGTAACTGCATGGAGATTGTAAGGTTTGTTCCCCCAGACCACAAGTATGACTGTGTCACAACTTCCAACATTGCAGATTATGTTCCTCTGCCCAGCATCCTGGATACCTACAAGCCACTCTTAAACTTATGTAATCCCTTCTCGGTCATTATTACAGAGTTTTTAAATTGGCCAAGGTACGTAAATGTTAAGGAGAAGTTGATGGTACGTGCCTTTTTCATGCCGAAAGATGAGAGCTTTCGCCAAAAAATTTTTGAAGATACCAAAAATTCCGCCATTGCATTTTCAGAATCTTATCAGTCTTTTGTAGAGTATCATGACCACAGTGACCAGTTCATCCAATTCCTCGGTGCGGCCTTGCTGGTCTCTAAGTTCCCTCATGAACGTAATTGCAGGCGCATATGGAAGTCAGTGGCTGATTACAAAGGGCTGGTTGCACGTGATTTCCTTCGATGCCAAAATCGAGTCTTTCCCGCCAAGTGGTTGTTGAACTGGCGCCGAGTTTCATTGCTCAATGGGTCTGAAAGAGCTGTCGAATGGATTATTTATCAATCATAAATTTAAAACGGTACTTATTTTACCTGTGCTGTTTTACGAATGACATTTCAAATAATTTGAGGGAAGACTACTCTTTGCAGGAAATTTGTGAACCAAAGCCCAAACCATAAATAATTTTGATCAATCACAAATTAAATAACAAGACAATTCAGTGATTGAAGCTGAAAATAATGTTTGGCACCACCGGTTCCATGGGAACACTAACCTCCCACGCAGGGTTAATCTTTCGAGACCTTTCTGATCGGTTCTGGAGCTGAGTCTCGCGGGAAATTTTTCAAGGTCCAAAGTGCACTACCCAGAGCTGGAAGTGTGCTGTGATTGGTCTACGTTTTTTGCTGCTCGAGTCAACAGACGTTAGTGGGACAGGAACACTTGACGAACCCCTAAGAACGTCTACGTGGGAGGCTATGGCGACACAACAGGGAGACACTTCAAGTCCTAAATAGTTTTTTTTTGGCTCACTGCTTTGTGATGAAGATTGTGTTTGAAAAGTTGCATAGCGTAACATTAACATTAGAAAAACTATTCAAAATACTCAGCCCTTAAGATAAACGACGTTGATAGACACATTCCTACCTCTGAGGACACAATAAGTCTCCGTAAGGCTTTCACTAATTTCGACAATTATGATCGATTTTTCTCGTTAAGAACACTTGCCCTTGGAAATCAGCAAAACTCTGCATGTGTCTAAAGACCTGTTCAGACCGGCGCCGTATGTTCGAATTCAATGGATTAAATTCATGAGAAGTACGGATACGACGTCTGAAACAATACGAAGCAGCTAATTGAGTCTGGATCGGCTCAGCCGTTCTTTACACTTAGCTCTGCCAGGAATAACGGCTGTGGACCGGCGTTGATTCAGACGACGAAGTTCATATGAGCGGAACCAAATGTACAATTTTGCGTGGAATATGGTTTTACGCATTTTGATATGTCTCCAGGGAATTTAGGCCACGTCCACACGAATCCAGATATTTATGAAACCGCGCAAATCGGCCCAGTTTCGTCCACGCGAAAACAGTGAATCCGCTCACCGAAACCACATCTGTTCAAAACACTCTCCACCGTAGTTTAAGACCTCATCCACACGAATATCCGGCTAGAGAATATGTGGTTTCAAAAAATCTTCGGATTCTTGTAGACAGCTTCGCCGCTCGTGGCTTCGGCTTTCGGCCAACACCGAAAATTCCCTCCGCACGCGAGAAAAACCTCTGGTACCCAGGGTAGGGCCATAGTATAGCTGGGGTAAAGATCGGCGTCTGAATCAATTCAGCTTTTCTAAACCGTTGGGTCGGCCTTCAAATTTAATTTGACTCTTGTGAAGAAAGTTAATGTATCACCTTGGCTGTGAACTAAATAAAAGAGTTATTTCCAGAAGAGTTCCCTGGGTTGAGCAACATTCTAATATTTTTGATAAGCTAAGAGCTTCCTTTGTTATATTGCCTACCCAGCATAAAGATAAATAGAGTGATCCTAAAGGAAAAGATAAGCATGATATCTAACTATATTTGGATTTTTTCTTGTTGAAAAAAGAAGCGATTCTTGGGTTTTAGAGAAAGCAAATAACATGAATTTTTTTGCGTTTACTGCGGTGCGCTCATGCTTTACTTTCACGGAGGCGTCGTTTATTGGGTTTGTCTTTCAAAAATTAACAATATCATGACTGGATAGTAGCCTGATTATCAGGCCGTCCTAAGGGGAAAGGGTAAGGCACGTTTTAGAGGGATGATGGGGGGGGGGAAGGGGAAATGTATTTCTTTCAGTTGTTCATTACATTGCCTAGTTCAGTTTTATAAACCACTCCTTGTTAATTTCACACCACTTGACGCCGACCAGTTTACTCGTAGCTGCTTTTTTCGTTTTCTCATGTATGAGGTTTACAGAACGGTATACCTACGGTTAATTTGTACTTGTGCTTTTGCATCGCTTTTTTCAAAATGGTCTGACACCGTTTACTTTGTTAATTTTTTGCTCCATCAGCATATCTTGTTAGCGCTGATGATGTATCTTAATTCTAGCTTTTCTTAGTGCTCTGTATCTGCGGAAAGAGAGTAAAAACACAAGGTTTCATCCACCGTTAACTGTTTATTTTTTTCTGCTTTATCAACGCGCGCTTTGTCGGGTTTCTAGTTGAAGTTTTCTCCGGACCGAGTCGGTGTTTTCACTTTTTGGCGCTGACTCGCTTTCCAGGTCTGTTCACTGTGCCCCTGACGAGAATGACAGACCTTCTGAGCTGACTAAAAATTTTTAAATTAACATCAGTCTATGTTCCTGTCTATATTAGTGAGCTCACTAGAACTTAATAACAGTGTAACATAGCTATTTATCTATTTAGTTCTCGTACCATAGCTAAATGAGTATTTACCACTTACTTAATGCTATATATTTTTATTTTTTAATGTGTGGTCATTGAACTACTGGTGTGGTTATTGATCTGTTGTGTACTTATTGAACTGCTGTGTGGTTATTGAACTAACAAAAAGAAAAACGTATCTGTATTCTTCCCAGATTTCTCTGATATTCTCAGTGATGCTTTTGCTATAACTATCATTGGTATAAGCAGTGGCGGATCCAGACCTTCAGTTAAGGGGGGGCCTGGTCATCCAGACCCTGAGATAAGTGCCGAGATAAGTGGGGTGGAACCCGGTCTAAAAAAAAAATTGGACCTTCGGGCCTCAGTTTGCTCTAAAAATAAGGGGGGGGGGGGCAGGCCCCTTCCTGGATCCGCCACTGATAAGAAACTCGATTGGTGGCGGCTCCCTCCATTTATCATTGTTGTTATTTTGTCTCTTCATACTTATAACAGAAATATTTTCTATTCGGTTGAGTGTAGCGATAGAAGAGAATAGAAAGTGAGTTGTCTCCGCTTTTCGCTTCCCTCTTCGCCCTCAATCCCTCAGAGACGCCTTCTACCAAAAGTCATTTTTTATCTTTCGCATTTAATTTTTCAGTCAGGAATGATGGTCAGTTTACGTACAAAACTTACGCGACAAGTTTAAAACAATTCGAAAGGATAATCTTTTGGTTTGCTGACCAAAGTTAATGCCGTAAAAACCACCTCTACTGGCGAGGGATAAACCACGATTTATGGGTCAGGAAGGCTTGAAGCTTACGTTGCCACTTTTCCGCCACATGCGTATCTCCCCTTTTTTCGGTGTTTCTCTTTCGTAACCTCATAATACGACTTTAGGATGGTTAAGAAAGAAAGAGAGCAATTGGTTACTAAGAAATACGTTTAACAGTGACGTGGATGTTTAGTCTTAGCTACAAAAATTTCTTTGAATGGTCTAAAAAATCTTTCCAGAATGTCTCCAAAATTTCTTCAAAAATGTTCGGTTTCACCAAAATTCTCTAAACAATCCCTTCACATCTCTAAAAATCCGGAAGTTTCCTAACTATCCCGTGAAACTCTCTTAATCTATACTAGAAGCCTATACAGGTCTGGAATTACAAAAACGGTTCCGGCGTTAAGTAGGCCTGTTTCAGAAGTCAGGACAACAACAACAACAACAACAACATTGATTAACAACGCTTGATCGGAAAGTTATTCATGAACCAAAAATTAAAATGCTAATAGCATAGTATGTCTCCTCGATTAGTTTCAGCACTTTTGCTAAGCTAGAAGTTTGAGACGTAAATAAAGTTATCATCATCATTATCACTACAGCCCATTTAAAGCAAAAAAGGAAAAAGTATGGTGTTTGGCAAATAATCTTCGTAAGAATAAAAAAATTCTGTATGTTTGAATTCAAATAAAACGCAAATAAGTTTCAAACCTTATAGTTTCAAAAGTCGTGATAAATGAACGAATAATAAACAAATTCCAAACAACTCAAATTACGCAAAAGTATCGTCACAATGCTGCCTAATATCATATATTTCCATGCTAGGAAATTTTGGTGTATTTCCTATTTGGCGATCTCGGAAACTAGCTTTTTTTTATAAACACAATTATAAGTGCAACTCTGTGCAAAATTTTAAACGCGTTTTCATATATCACGGGAACGGCTCAATAGTTTAGGCCACTTCCGAGTTCCAAAACCGCTCACTTTCAAACTGAGGCCAAGTGCACAACCTTTCTTGTGAAAATGAGTTTTATTCGCAAGAGAATGACAAATCATTTTCATATCAGAGGCTCAGGGGAAGTCGGAAATGACCTACTCTATAAAAAACTCATGACGTAATGTTCATATATGACTGATGTGCATAATGATGTGTCAAACTTTCATTAACATTGATTCACTGCAACACCCTCAAATTCCAAGCCCAACCTAGCCTTCAAACAGGCTAAATTCTCTGCGTTCCGATTAGCACTGTTCTGACTTTATGCCAATTTTTCAAATTAGTGCGCACTAGATACCACCATGATCGATACATTTCAGAGTGATTTTTTATGCATCGCTTGAATTTGGGATATCTTTTTTTACGTAAGCGCATTCGTACGTATTCGAGCATTTACCTTCTGGTTCCTCCCGTCCCCTTTTTGCTGTTTTCAACATTTGTTGCATACCTATAGTCATGGCTCTCCCAAGCAAAGATTTCAACTAGTATTCCTTTTCCGTTCCGAGGCTTTTCTACGGCAGGAATTTAAAAAAACACCAAAGTAAAAAATGCAGCTTTATAATTGGAGTCAAATAATGACACTAATATATATCAATCGTGAGGGTAGTCACGCGCAAGTGGCACGCCAGAGCAAGGTACGAGGAAAGTAGAGGGGAGCCATTCTTTTCCTCTTCGTCGCTCACTCGCGCGTTCGGTTGCCGTTCGAAATGGCGATTATGCCAATCCATAACATTTCTTAGGGCCTGTTTACATGGAGGTGGGGGACCCCAGGTAGGTATGGTAACCCGCTTAGGTGGGGTAAAAAAATTACCCTCCTTTACATGCAATCTTACAACCACGCCATCCCGGGGTGCACTTTCTCAAGATTATTGAATGGTCGCTAGGCACGTAAACAGGAAAAATGCTGGCAATCCACCTGTTTTGGCGATTAATGTTCTTCTTGCTGCAACCTTTAGTGCTGTGGCTTTCTATTGTTACCTTTAATAATGATGCAGAGCAACTGCCGAAGTGAATTTCCGAAAATCCGACCCCGACTAGGCGGGTTACCCCACATATCATGAAATTTCTCAATACGCCTAGAGCATCCAAACTCTCGACGGAAGCTTGTGCAATTTCAGGATTTACTACGAGGAAGACGCGATTTCTGTTGAAAACGTTAAAGAGGTTGTCAAAAAGGAATTGGAAGGCCCAGAAAGGAGTAGCCTGCGAATACAGCTGTTTCTCCTTGCTCCTTGCCGCTAGGGACGTGGCGTAAGGTCCTTAGCGGTAAGAAGCAAGGAGAAACGGCTGTATTCGCAGGCTAAGGAAGGAGGCACGCACAAGAAAATCAGACAGAAATATAACTTTTTTGTTAGGCTAGATCAAGTGTAATGTGTGATGTCTGATCTTGACCTTGACGAAGAACTTGCCGTTTGAGGAGTCGTTGTAGCCAAGAAGGTCAGACAAAAGAAAGGAACTTTCTCTTCGAAGGGTCCAAACGGGGTCCATTCCCTGGACGGACTTGATAAGTTAATGGGCTATAAAGATTCGACATTTCGGGTGCTTTCCATTCAACAAAAATTCGGTAAGTGCCCAAGTGCCCAATGGAACGGTACATTCCGTTTGCACAGACCCATCGACCCAAGCCACCGCGCTTCTGGTTATTGTCCTTGTAAGGAGGATACAAAAGAGCGGTACTAGGGAAAACAATTTTGTCACAATGGAAAGGGATAATTCGGTCGGACCGACCGAAATGACCATACCGGTCAAAGTGGACCACCTTCAAAGGTGGTCTCAAATATTCCAGTCGGACCGAACCGAACTGGTCCGTTCCATTTCTAACCGAAATTTCCGGAATTTTGGGGTGAATGGAAAGCGCCCTTCCATTTCTATGGCGGCTGCTTGGATACAGCTAGTAAATTGCTGCTGTGATTGTGAGCGTCGATGGTTTTTTAAAACCTTAAAAGGAGGATCCTTTCTTGGTCCTCTTTGCCCTTACTTTTTCATTTAACTTTTCCTACTCGCCTGCCATGATGATTACGAGTACATGTGATAGTTCAGTAATGCATGCTGGTAGTGGCAGCGCTCGGCAGGGTCGAAAATTAATTTTGATTTGATTTGATTCTGTTTTGATTTCATTTTAATTTCCTTTGGTCTCATTTCGTGTCTATTTGGGTTTCACTTGATTATACCTTCACTTGTCTTTTAATTCAAAGTTAAAAAGAAAACTAGTTACAAGTACAATTTAAAGGAAAAATAATCAAAGATAAACCTTTAAAAATAAACCTCCAAAATTCGGATTTTTCGATTGGCAGTTCTCGGTCACCACAGAGATCTTTCGGAGTCGGTACCATATTTTCACTTACATCTCGAAATGTTTCAGATAGCTAATACCCTGCAAATAAGGACTTTTTATCGTTTTCTTGTGAAACCTGAACCATCTCGATTAACATAACAAACAGTCGGTGAGTTTTCCTGTAAAAAAATTTGTTTTTTGGACGTTGACTTCGTCGTTGAATTAATTGTAAATTTATTGTCTCCCTTTGCTCAGAAAATTCAACCATAGTTAGAGTAGACTGGTTATGAAATCCGGTAAACATGAAAGTTGAAAACAACGTTGCTGTAGTTTATGTTGGAATCTCCCTCACCGTGCACAATCCTTTGTTTTTTGTTCGCAAATTGTGACTGAATAAATTAATGCGATGTCTCTCAAATGATAGGAATGCTATTGAACGTTGTGCCCCGTCAGGTCCAAAAAAGCTTACAAAAACATATAGCAAAGGAGTCTAGCGGGTTTCATATAAACCATTCCACTTTAATAACTATGATTTACTAACCATCGTGCATGTTTGACGAGTTGTACAAACAGTGGAATAGAAGGTGGAATAAAGTACGTGCAGATCTTAGTGTGGGTTCTCGATTTATCTTTAGACTGCTTGCAGTCCGCCTTTCTCTTAAAATCCGCCCAGTTCTTATCTCATCCAGCGCGATTGGAAACCACGTTGTTATTCTATAGGGATTGAGACAAGACGCCCTCGTTTCTCGCGACAAGCGGTCTCGCCGCTCGCGTGCTTAGGTTTCGCGCGCAGTAACTTTGCAAAGAAAAATCAGAGACTGCTCGCAGTCTAATTTATCTTCGGAACATGTGCCTTCCGCTCGGCAAACCACAGGTCACCCATCCAAGTGTCCTCTCTACCCCCACCCTCACCCTCTGCAGACAAGAAGTCATTTTCATTCTAGAATAACAACAACAAGCTGTATTTGCATGATTGTAACAATGTAATACAGTATTGCAAAAGCTACTTAAATTTAATTCTTAATTATTTAATTAATTAAAATAACTTTGAAATAAGAAAAGAGAAAAAATTCAGTCATTACTTATTTTTAACCATTCTTAAGAGTAGTTATTTTGGAACATAGTTTGTCTCTCAATTCAAAGCAAGATGAGATGAATGAAATTTTATTGAATGAAATAATCAGTAGAATGGCCCTTATTCATGTTTACATCAGACTAGCAATTTTCACCACCAAGCCTCTTTTGTGAACAAAATTCTGCTCATACGTACTGTTTTGAAATTCATATATGGAAGACTTCTTAACGTTCATTGTCGGCAAAACGTGCATGCATAAGGGCAATTCATTAGATTTGATCACAAGGTCTCATTTGATAGTAGTCGTAGAAATGGGATTTTAGGATCTGTTTTAGAAATTGAAGATCATGTTTGTTTTCGACGAGTAGCTTAAACAATTTAATAACAAATGAGTTTCATCTTTAATTTCATACAGTTGCAGTGACTACCATAAATTTTCGTCACTAGGTATATTGTCGTATCTACCTGTTTAAACCCTTAAAGTTAGTTACTGCTAAATGTCTTCACGTTTGAGGATGTCAAATACCGGGGGGGGGGACTCCCATATGAAACAGACGGGGATGCTCGTCGGAAATTTTGAATTTAACCCCTAAAGGAGACCATCTGGGCTTGGCTCAAGCTTTTTGTGACCCCTAAAGGAGACCAATCTGGGCGTGACTGAAGCAAATTTTGACCCCTAAAGGAGACCGCTTAAAAACACACAAATACGACATGCAATGAGTTTTAATGATATAAAGACATAACAAACAAAGTTAAAAAGAAAATTGACTTCTGTTTCTCTTCGCGTAATTCTGCGTTTCTTCGCGGAGCCCTAAACGAGACCTTGACGGCTTAAAATATTGGCGCTTTGCCCCGGAACACCCTAAGCGAGACCAAGATCCAAAATTTACACCCCTAAGGGAGACGACGAACATCCCCGTCTGTTTCATATGGGAGTCCCCCCCCGGGGGTCCAATACTCGCCGCTTGTTCAGGTCGTGATTCCGATTGCTACAACTGCTACAACTTGTACGAGTGGTACAAATCGCAATGGTGAGTAAAGCCTTCAGTGCATTTGTGCGATTCATACAAGTGGTCAATAGGATAAATTTCATTGAAATAATATAAGGTGTTACTAAACGTTAAACCCTATCTCATTAGCGACACTTAGAATAAAAGGATGCAGCGAGGGAGCTGTTTTCAAATCGGTTACGACTCGTACAAGTCGTGCAACTGCTTAAACTACATCTCATCTAGCTGGGACACAAGCATGTGTATTGTAAGACACAACTGTCCTGTTATTTACAAGTGAATATTCTTCGAGCAACAGCTAATAAATTCTTTCTCCTAACAAGAAAAAACTGAAAAGAATTAGTTATAAATATAAGTAACAAATAGTCTCAAATGAACCTTGAGTTGAAAAGTTATTATAAGTGACAACTATATGCGAGTTTTTTCATAAACAAAAACGGAGTTGTCCATCTTAAATGCTTATCTTATTGTATTTAGGTATCAGAGACTCAGTTTAAATCTACATATGTATGACATCGTCACTGTTGTACTGAAAAAAATCGGCATTATGTTTATTATTTCATTAACAAAAACGCAAAGTTAATCATGTACTTTTAAGGACAAACACAAGGGAGTTGGGGAAAAGGACCATCGTTTTGTTCATGAACTTCTAGTGTCCTTTCGATGACCTTAACTTGTGAATATCCAACTTGGCGTTGTCTCCAATAAGCATAAATGGCGCCCACTGCGAAATCTTGGAGAAACCGTTTTCTCTCATCCACTTCATGGCCTGTTGAAGGGATTCACTGGCGCTTTCCCCATGAACAAGGTTCTCGTAGAAATGAGTCATGAAATGTTCTGTTGCTTCGTCATCTATGGCCCACAGTGCCGCCAACACTGAGCGTGCACCAGACCCTAAAAACGCACGAGCAATTCCAACAACTCCCTCGGCACTGATTTGTCCTTTTGCACTGTGACAGCAGCTAAGGACCACCAGTTTGGCTCGCAGTTTAACTTTCGAAATGTCCTCCATAGTCAATAAGTAGTCTTCTTCTTGAGGTGTCCCATCAGTGACGGGTGGAGGGGCAAGAATAATTTCACCTCTTTCGGCATTACCGTGACAAGCAAAATGTATCAGAGACACAGAATGAATTTTTTGAAGGACCGCCTCCTTTGTGGCTTGTTTTCCTAGCAGAGGTTGAGTACCGAACAGTTTTCCAATCATCTCTGCTTCTTTATTTGCAAAAGGCAGTCTCGATACCGGCCGAAGAATTTCGTTGTACAACACGTCACCAACAGCAGGGTCCCCCACTATCAGCACACCACTCTGACTGTGATAGTCTGCCGGACTGCCCTGAATAAGCTTTAGAGTTGTCAAAGAGGGAACGATGCGGATCCTGAAAGACTCTGATAAACACTTTCCACTTTCGTCTTCTAGCGCTGCAAATGGAACTTTGTAAAGGTGCCGATCAGGAAGAATGATGATTTCAGGCTTATCAAGATAGTCGGCTACAGGAGCAATGATCATTTTGTAGACACAAGCAGGAGTACACACGGGTGGCTGGTTCTCAACTTCATCTTCTTCTAAAATTGGGCGTTCGCACCCCTGCTCCCAGTAAGCGTTTGAGGGAAGCCAGGATCGATCCTCGCACTGTTCAGGAGCTAAGCAAAGTACCTCTCTGTAAATTCCGCGACAAAGTAAGTCAGCCACTCTGATTGCTGATCCAAAAACATCGCTTACCTTTATTTGCTGGAAAATTAAAGGGTTGTCTGCTTTAACAACCCAAAAATTTATCAATTTTCCGAAGTATGATATGTAAAGACAAGCACAGTTGCATTCTTTCTTGACGATACTTTCAATATAATCCCATGTTTGTGGACTGACTGGTATTTCGTTTTCTACAGAGTACCGAGCTGCCATTAAGTCTTTAAGGGCCCTCGCTCGTCTAAATTCTTCCGTGTAAAGAGCTTCATGAGGAAAGTCAGCATCACAAAGAAATTGACTGAATTTTCGGTAATTATTAAACATCTTTTCAAAATACAATATCTTGAATTTATCATGTACTTGGAGACGTCGAATATCTTCTACCTTATTAAAACTGACAAAGGCGTTTGATTTACTTTCAGATATGTTGCCTTCTTTTAACATAAGATGGGAGAGAAGTAAGCGACAAATTGACTCGTCTTCGCTATCCCCATACTTTCTTTTCAATACCAAGTTTTTTTCCAGGCATTCTTTAGCCTTGGCATATTGACCGAGAGAGAAAAAGATAAATCCCAAGCTTCCATGGCAAACGGCTTCTATTCGCCCCACGCCAATTTTCTCTGCGATTTCAAGTGCTTTTTCGAAATGTTCTTTAGCCTTGACATATTCACCGAGAGAATAAAAGATGTTTCCTAGGTTTCGATAGCTTCTGGCTTCTGTTTCCCTGTCGCCTGTTTTCTCTGCGATTGCAATTGCTTTTTTGCAGTGTTCTTTAGCCTTGACATATTCACCAAGTGAAGTAAAGATACCTGCAAGTTTGTCATAGCTTGTAGCTTCTGTTTTCTGGTCGCCAATTTGCTCTGCGATTGCTAGTGCTTTTTCGCAATGTTCTTTAGCCTTGACATGTTCACCAAGAGAATTAAAGATACTTCCTAGGCCTTGATAGCTTGTGGCTTCTATTGTCCTGTCGCGAGTTTCCTCTGCGATTGCTAGTGCTTTTTCGCAATGTTCTTTAGCCTTGACATATTCACCAAGATTATTAAAGGTGCGTCCTAGGTTTTGATAGTTTACGGCTTCTGTTTTCCTGTCGCCAATTTCCTTTGCGATTGTAATTGCTTTTTCGTGATGTTCTTTAGCCTTGACATGTTCATTAAATGAATTATTAAAGATACCTCCTAGGTTTCCATAGATTGTGGCTTCCATTTTCCTGTCGCCAGTTTTCTCTGCGATTGCTAGTGCTTTTTCGCAATGTTCTTTAGCCTTGACATGTTCACCAAGACAAAGAAACATAAATCCTAGGTTTCCATAGCTTGTGGCTACTATTTTCCCGTTGCCAATTTTCTCTCCGATTGCAAGCGCTTTTTCCCAATGTTCTTTAGCCTTGACATATTCACCAAGTGAAGTAAAGATACCTCCAAGTTTTTCATAGCTTTTGGCTTCTATTTTCCTGTCGCCAATTTTCTCTGCGATTGCTATTGCTTTTTCGCAATGTTCTTTAGCCTTGACATGTTCACCAAGACAAAGAAACATAAATCCTAGGTTCCCATAGCTTGTGGCTACTATTTTCCCGTTGCCAATTTTCTCTGCGATTGCAAGCGCTTTTTCCCAATGTTCTTTAGCCTTGTCATATTCACGAAATGTAAAAAAGATATTTGCTAGGTTTACATAGCTTGTGGCTTCTATATTCCTGTCGCCAATTTTCTCTGCGATGTGTATTGCTTTTAAGTAAAGGCCTTCTGCTTCACTGTATTTACGTTGACTTTGGTATAATTCTGCCAGTGTACAGGTTGTCCTTAGTTCCACTTTTCTCGCAAAAACTTGTCGAAAAGTGAAGAGACGTTTTGTGCCGCGTTTTATTGGGTGACTGTCAACATTCTCCAAACGTTTGACACACGTTTGGTCTATATTTCCTAGTGTCTTATGCTCGAGAAGAAACAAAACCTCCTTACACATCTCGATAGCGTTTGGAACCCGATTTGTGTTGCGAAGATATTGGGAGACGAGAAGAAGACTTGTTAGCAGAACTTCGTCTTCGTTGTGCACATCAAGCTCTCTAAGAGAATAAAGCCGAAAAAACAACATAACGAGGAGGGTTAAGCAATGGACCTTTGTCATGCTGCGGCCATTTTGTCTCAGGAGATTTAAAAAGCTTTGTTTATGCACGGCTAGCATTGTAGAGAGAACGAGGCTAGCCATGCATAAACTTAGCCTGCGAACGGCAGACGTTTCTCCTCGCTCATCGCCGCTGAGGACCGTTTCGCGAGGAGGAACGTCTGCGACTCAGCGACAGAAATTCCATACTGATGACGCAAAATCTGTCCGGGATCCGGTCAGAAGCGCTAATTGGTCGACGGAGTAGTTTCATTGTTCTAGCTATTGTTTACGAGTGACAGACAACAGACAAAAGGCGGCAAAGATCAAATGTAAACGCGATGAATCTCTAACAAAACAGTCCATATTTGTGGAGTATAGTCTTCTCTAGAAGAAGCATTTGAGTTTTGCTGGAGCTCATTCGCAGATGACAGCAACACTTTTCCAAAATCGATCAGGAGAAACGTAAAATTGAACAAATTTGCATTTGGAACCCCGTGACTACCGGATTTATTAAGTAAACATTGAGTTACGTCATCAGTATGGAATTTCTGTCGCTGAGTTGCAGACATTCCTCCTCGCGAGAAGTCCCGCAGCGGCGTTGAGCGATGAGAAACGTCTGCCGTTCGCAGGCTAGCATAAACAAGGCTTTCTAAATCTCCTGAGACAAAATGGCCGCCGCGTGACAAAGGTCTATACTGTTTCAAGTTCACTTTTAGTTTATTGTTTTGCCATAAGTTGTACAAGAGCAAGAAAATCTAATTATTTAAAACGCTAATGGCGAGGAAGCCCAAAGGGAAGCCACTGGGTTTATTATACAAACTATTATCATAATTACACATGCAAAAATCAATGGCAGAGCTAGAGTAAATCTTAAAATTATTAGGTAATCGTATTAATCATAGTTAGGCTAAAAAAGCGAAAGGGCTCTGTAAATTTTTAAACTAAGACAAAAATGCAATCGAAGAAATGCAATCAGAAAAAAACATTACATATAACGGAGCTCACCCAGTGAAAAATACACGTCCGCTCGCCATGACAGCACGTGATACTACTGATTAGGGTTAAGCACTGAAAATACTGTTCAGGGTTAAGCACTGTCTCGAAACGGTTAGCTTCTATTTAGGGTTAGGGTTGTTGCTATATAGCTTCAAATCAAACCATTTCTCGCCACCCAATCCTCAGTGGCGTAGAGGCATAGGTAATGGGTTACTGTCACCTCCTTCTGGAATTCAATATTTGCACACGCTCTTCTGTTTTTTTTCTTCCTTAAAAGTTGAAGAGACTCACACTTTCAAGAACATTTGCTGAGCAGAAATTTCACGAGACTTAGAAATTTCAAATAAGTGTAGTGTGAAAGCAATAAAGAATACTACGTTGTGTAAAATTCATATGGTGTCCAAGGGGTTCAGGCCGATGGGATCTAATGCTCAGTAATTCCGCCCCAGCCTAGTCCCCAGGCATTCTCTCTTGCGTCGTTGTCCGAGCAAAGTCTGGGAAAGGGTCTGTGCTAATCACTTTCATTGACGTCACCTAGGGTCCATGTTCAACAACAACAAGTTTACAACAACAAGTTTATTTCAAATTAAATATAGCTTACAAAGCTTGTGCCCGCAATTAGCGAAGGCTATTCGAGGCGGGTACAAGAGAAAAAGGAAAATTGTATAAATATAAATATATATATATATATATGTTAAACGAACAATCCTAGAAGCAATCTAGTTTTTCGTGTGGTTTATAGCCAGAGTCAGACAGGAAGGCAGACTGTACTTCATACAGAAGCACACCATATTACGATTTTGACGGAACAGACAACGCCCGGGGACTAGGCTGATATTGTTCCTCTCTTTTCCAAAGATGAAGCAATAAAAAAGACTAACGTGTTAGATGCTAGCCTGTGTACAGCCGCCACCTCCCCTCAGAAAAAAAATCGGTGAAGGGACCCCTTCTTCGATTTTTTTCTGAGAGGAGGGGGCAGCTGTACACAGGCTATTGGATGGCTAAAAACGAGAAGTCCAAAGACTACTGCAAAGCTGATTCAGAACAACTTGTATTGTTTTTTCATAACAATGTTTGGGCTGGCCATACCAGCCTTCTTCAGGTTTACAAATGTTACTGAACTTATGTAGCAATCACAATCACAATATTATATAATTTATAATTTAATTTAATTTATTGATTTAACACCGTGATTCCTACATAAGTTCAGTAACATCTGCTAACTGGCTCAAGAAGGCTGGTATGGCCAGCGGAAATATTTTTATGAAAAAACAATACACGTTGTTTTGAATCAGCTTTGCAGTAGCCTTTGGACTTCTCGTTTTTGGTTCTTTATATTTTAGCTGATTAGATCTCTTTTCTAGAGATCCAACGTTTACAACTAGCAGAATTTTCGTACACGGTTTTTGCAGTTAATTTAATCCTCTATTATTGGATGGCTGGCTTTTGTGGGTCCGTCTTAAAAATTCACACATGATGTTAGCACAAACTGAACAAAATGTAATTCCCTTTTAGCGGCCCATACTAATTTATATCTCAGGGGAGCCCTGCTCTGAGGTTTTGAATTGTTCTCCTTTGATGCCGCAGAGAAGATAAAAAAAACGCTAGGTTTTGACGGACGGTGAGGGTAATGCTGTATGGTGTCACTGATGTTGTAGAAGCAACAAAAACAAATGCCAGAGGTTTTTTCGATCAATCTTAACTTCCAGAAATATCATAAATTTCTTTTTTTTCCTTTCTCGGTTCTCCTGCTAATTATTCGTAAAAATTTAAAGCATTCGCAAAGCACAAAATAAACTGATTAATAAATTCTTGGGTTTTTGTCTTCTTTGATCCGACAGACCTGGAAACGTTTATGATTTTTAATAAACAAACTTTCTCAGACCAGGAACAAAGGGCTTCAGACAGTCAGACAGTATCGAATGACAGGTTTCCTTAGAAAAACTGGTTTGAAAATTTAGGTACTCTGATATCCCTTGTCATCGAACTCTTCAGTAGATGCCGTGATATGAAATCGCCCTAAATAAATTTCTTAAGGGATTTTATGTCAGAAATTCTCTTGGTACCTTGATGTCTTTACGACTGATGTCATGTCATCATATATTGCTATTATCCTCACTCTGAACACGTTACCTTGGTAGTCGTGGATTTACTTTCATAACTTAGGATACCGTGATGCGGTGGCAGGTAGCGATCAAGACAAAACAAGAACGCAAAAAGTGGTAAGTCTCGCTTGCTTGGAGATTAGATAAGAATTGAGGAGGCAATTAATTCTACAGGAAACAGGATTTTCTCGCTAAAAGTCTTTCACCTCCTACTTTATCGACGGTCGAGTATTCTTCAGGATATTGATTTTTTATATCGCATCTATTTGACGACTTGTTTCTGAACTGATTGAGTACGCGAGTATACATACACGAAAGTCAGGGGCCTCGATTAGAGAGAAATTTCCGTGATTGCCAGAAAGCAAAAACGTGATGAACATGGCACGTCATTTCAATAATCGCCGAAAATAAACCACGCATGTCCATCACAAGACTCATTTGCATACAATAAAGTGCGACAAGTCGCGACTCTTATCCCGAGTTTCCACGGTCTCTACTAGTAACGCCAGGGAGCATGACCTTTTTATGGCGCGCACACACGAAAAAAAAAGCGCTAAGGAACTCTTGCATTTTTAGAGTCTCGCTTATAAAGCAAGAGAGACTAATAACTCTAAACTATCTTGGGGTTCACGCATTGGACTTTTCTAGTCAAAACAACTGTATAACACATTCCTAGATACTTACAGTGTTATCATGTTGTGTCCCTTTGAGTGAATGAAGGTCTATTTAAATCAATCTACTCCGGCTGAAATTAAACGGAGAAAAAAGCAGTTACACTCTTTTTTTTATACGGAATGTTATTTTCCCGGCCCGGGCTGAATATTTTTATTTTCTACTGATTTTCGGCTGAGAATATTCTTGTATTATTCTTAAATTTATAGCTTATGACATTTCCGTTTTAGATATAAGAATACATTGGGGTATCATAAATAGTTGGTGCAGTTTTTTTCGTTTTGTTGGCTAGTTTTGCTGTTTAGAGAAAGAAGTGAGTTAAAAACATATTATTGTATTGCATTTATAGATTTTCACCACACAAAACTATATCATTTTCATAGTCTCAGCCTGGGGTTTATTCTTAAGATATTCTTTAATTTTCGCCTTGATATTCCTCTAAAATATATTCTTATATAAAAAAGGGTTTATTATGGCATTAGCATCAAGGTAGGTAGGTAGGTGGGTGGGTGGTTGGGTAGGAAGGTAGGTAAGTAGGTAGCAAAGACTTTTATTTTGAGAGGGTAACTCATAAATGTAACTAAAAATTACTGACAAACTGGTGGCCCTCGAAAACGCAAAAATACAAATTAAAACAAAACCCACCCCCACAATATAGCTATTTACAATAAAGCCGCAATTCTAGCTATCGAAATATCTGATAATAAAACGAAAAAAAAAATTAAGAATAGTCGATAAAGATGGAGATAACGATAATAGAAAGCTGTCTATTTTCAAACTTTACAAAATTATTTCTTTGCATGTTGGGAATTAAAATTGTGTCAAAATCCAACTTCCGTTTTTTGGGTCAACGCCGCTGACAAAAACTCGGCCAGAAGACGCTGGGTACGAGATTGCGTCAGAATTATCTCGTTGCCTGCGATCCTTTTGGTCAGCACCAGAGCATCACCAACCTCTAGAGTAATGAAACAACTAAATCTTGAAAAAGGCGATCTCTGATTTTCTGATAAAAATGTTTTCATGACATGCAAATTAACCTGTAAATCAAAACACCTTTAACACTTCGTTTTGATTTAGACATGGCATTTATGTGATCATCAATAGGCCGTACAACTTGAAACCGTTAAGAAAACAGTTCTTTTGCCCTATAAAGCAGTTACGAAAGCACGCTACAGTGGCGTTTGGTAAAAAAATTCCCTTCGTCTTAATTTTTAAGGGGCTTCATATGTCATTATGGGTTCCTCTTTTTTTGGTCAAGGCTGAGCTGAGATTTGATATAACTAAAGTTAACTAAGTATTCTCCGTCTCAGTCATCCTTTATCATACTTGGAACTCTAAAAGAGAGATAGAAAATGATTTTATCGAAAGGGAAAACAAAGAAATCATAGTTTTTGGTCATTTTTCCACAACACAAGGCCATTTTTTTCGAGTTGCAATCTGTTTCCATCATGGCCTTCGAAAGTTAAAGACATACATTTATAGTTGAGGCAAAGTAGTAGAGTAATTTTTTATAAAACTGAACGGCATTATTTCAAGGCTTACTTTTCTTCCAAGTTTTTTTTTTTATGTTGTTTAAGTAAGTAATACCAAAATATGGTGACATACCTTTTTTAAGTCGTTATTTTAATGCCATTTTTTTTTTATAGAGATACAAGTGACTGAAAAGATCATTATCTTCTTCATTTTGAAGTTTTGAGCTTCGTAATTTTCAGACTTGACAGCTGTGCTCGTGCGAGCGCGAAAGAATGTGTGCCGTTATTACTGAAGAATGTTTCAGTTGTTGGAAACACAATGTAACGAATGTTACAGTTGTTGGTTTACAAATGCATCACTCTTGTGGCCGCCTTTTAAAGATACTTTTTGGTTTTTCGGTCTCCCTCTACAGTCGTTTCAACTTCCTTCTTTTACTAAATACTTCAATTGAAGGCAACGAAAAGAAAACTGCTTTGGAAAGAATATGCGAATGAAGCGTGGTTTTGTGAAAAATTCCCTTGAGGACGTCCGTAGGTCAGCAGGGATGGGTAAACAGCTGCACTTCACGCAGGCGCAATTAAACCGAAACAAAGATTTTGTGGATCCGGTTTTTGATTCTTCCAGAGCGGTTCCTCCGGACAAGGATAAGAAAGGCTCAAAACGAGATTGGCTTCAAAAGCAAATATTGGGTAAGATCGTTCCGCTTCTCTTTTGAAAATTTTAGTTTTGATTTCAATAATGCATCTTACTCCAAAATGGCGTCAAATTTTGTTATTCTTTTGTCTTTATAATAATTTGCCCCCGATGCCCGACTTCAGGGTAAAAATTCTTTTGAATTCTACAGGTGTAATCGAGGCAAAGAATTTAAAACACAAGGCGAGCCAAGCGTTTCAAACTTGATATATAAAACACGAAGTGCAAATGGCTTCAAAAAGTTCTGATGTTGCTCTATTAATATTTGAAATAATCCTTACCTTTTTTATTGTGTTCCATCATCATGCGTGGATGAAGTGACAAATGTTTCGCATTTTTCTTGCGACAATTGAGACTGATTCTTTATCATTATTATTATTACTTTTTAATCTGGTCTTTCATTCACATTTGAGACTCTGTAAATTCTTACCCAACCTGCCGACAAAGAGGGGGTAAACTTTTGCGAGAGGGGTGGTGAAGAGTAAAGAATGAAGAACTCTTCACCCTATGATATTGGTGCATATACGGAACTAAAAGCCTTTACAAATGATATGCCTTCATTAGAATACAAGTAATGTCTGATTCAATATGACTTACCAGATGTGGTTACTGTAGTTGCTGAGGTTTTTAAAAACTTCTCGTCAGTGTAGCAGTGTATCTTCCCTACTAGCAGAATTAACCGAAAAGGAGAATCTGCTAGCAGGGAACAGTGTATCACAAACTATCAAGCACCTCTAAGATCTGGATCTTGATATTGCTCTGTGGGCGAAGTAAAGAACGTTATTACTTGCTTACAACAGTACGCGCCTTCTGATAAAGAGGCCATGGAGCGTCAGTGTAAAACGGATAACATTAAGAAAAGATATTGTTTTTTATTAAATTTTATTAAATTAAAATTTGTTTGAAATCTTCCGGAAGGCTAGTCGATTACAATTCACTTTTATCGAACCGCACGTTACGTCGAAATTTGAGATATTCTAAAAACATTTTTATAATAAATATGTTAGAAAAATTTGAAAACGTTACATAATTCATCATTTTCTCATCAACGAAAACACTACAATGCCCATATCTATAAGATCAAAGATTAAATTACCCAACACGTTACTCAAGCAGGGCTGGAAGAAGTTGCGCGCGCGAGTGCTGTAGTTTTCTGGCGGGGGACCCGCGAGAAGATTGAGAGAGAATTTTCCCCGCGACCTCGCCACTCGCTTCGCGTGGCAGCTCCTTGTTTCTATTTTGTTGCGATATTCTGTCAGGGAACGAAACTAAATACCGCTTCTAGTAAAACAAAAGTAAAGACCGCATTAGTAGAATAATTGCCTGTACTTACCAAAACACCTTCTTTCCTGCAAGTAAAGCACGATTGAAACTGGTCCTTAATATAGTGAGATATTGAAAGTCTTTCTACGTTATCATTGGGCTATTTTTGTACATTGAGAAGCCTATTTCATATTTTTTTCAGTTTCTCTGACTTTCACATTGAAGAGATGCCAGGAAAAAAATAGAAAACTACACAAAACGATATACAGTTGGAAATCTATTATTTTTTAACAAGGGATAAAAAACAGCTGACTGGAAATAACGCGAGTTTATTACTAACTTAAAGCTACTAAAGGTAATTATAGCACTAAGAAGATGCTTGCAAAGACCCTTTTGTAGGGCTTTTCGTGATGATTTGTGGCACGTTGTTTTTTTTGTTTCGGTCTGGCTTTTTCTTTCATTGCGGTAAAGTGGCCCAAAATTGCAAACAGGCCAAACAAACAACCGAAAGAAACTAGCGTTTATAAAAAATTCGTTCGTTTTATGAAAGACTCGAAAATGAAAACCCTTTCAGTATATGCTGGCTTAGTGCATGGGCCTATAAATATTTTTCTTCTTCTCTTTTTGTTTCGCATAGCTTTCAATATCAGAGCCGTCACTAGTTTAAAAATGGAATTAGAATTAGAGCCTAGAATTAGAATTAGAGCCTGCGTAGCTAGCGGGATTGTTGTGCCCGAGGTTACTTTCTTGGTGGAGGAGCCGCCACACGAAGCGAGAGCGGCGAAGCCGCCAGTGATTTCAATTTGACTTGCTCCCAATCTTGACATAACTAATTTTGATTAGTTATAATTACCTTTAAGTGATTATAGCACTAAGCAGGTGCTCGCAAAGACCCTTTTGTAGGGCTTTTCGTGATGAGTTGTGGCACGTTGTTTTTTTTTTTCGCTCTGGCTTTTTATTTCATTGCGGTAAAGTGGCCCAAAATTGCAAACAGGCCAAACAAACAACCGAAAGAAACTAGCGTTTATAAAAAATTTGTTCGTTTTATGAAAGACTCGAAAATGAAAACCCTTTCAGTATATGTTGGCTTAGTGCATGCGCATACGAATATTTTTCTTCTTCTCTTTTTGTTTCGCATCGCTTTCTTTCACCGTGATAAGAGCCGTCACTAGTTTAAAAATGGAATTAGAATTAGAGCCTGCGTAGCTGGCGGGATTGTTGTGCCCGAGAGATTACTTTCTTGGTGGAGGAGCCGCCACACGAAGCGAGAGCGGCGAAGCCGCCAGTGATTTCAAGTTGACTTGCTCCCAATCTTGACATAACTAATTTTAATTAGTTATAATTACCTTTTAGTAATTATAGCACTAAGCAGATGCTTGCAAAGACCCTTTTGTAAGGCTATTCGTGATGAGTTCTGGCACGTTGTTTTTTTTGTTTCGCTCTGGCTTTTTCTTTTATTGCGGTAAAGTGGCCCAAAATTGCAAACAGGCCAAACAAATAACCGAAAGAAACTAGCGTTTATAAAAAATTTGTCCGTTTTATGAAAGACTCGAAAATGAAAACCCTTACCAGTATATGTTGGCTTAGTGCAAGGGCCTATAAATATTCTTCTTCTTCTCTTTTTGTTTCGCATAGCTTTCACTGTCAGAGCCGTCACTAGTTGAAAAATGGTACAGCACTAGTACTCGCTTCGAGTACAACCAGCATGCGGACGCCATCTTGGCCGAGCTAGTTATGTACATACGTTGAGTCCTGTGGAAAGAGTTCTAGGTCATTTCCTGTAGGATCCAGGTCCTATGATGTGACAATAAGCGGGCAGAAAATTGATTTTGTTACTTAAATTTGCCTGTAACACACTGATTGCCGGTCAAAAAAGTTTTTTGCGTGATCAAAAAATGACAATTTTGTGCTGAAAAACTAGTCAAAAGTGCGAATTATGCTGGCAGTGCTTTTTTTCGGAAAATTGATGAAAGTTTTACTCGTAATAACGAATTATAAACAATTTATTGGATGAGGTTTTTGTGATATATAATCAAGATCGAGGTTATTATTATTGGTTATTGATTATTCCGGATATCACAAAAAATGAATCTAAAAATTGTTTTATTATACGTTGTTTTGAAATAAATAACGACAAATACACCGATTTGACATTACTCTCGGAAATCATGCATTGCGCGTGCAACCCGGATTAGTCAGTTAAATTATGCTAGCCCAATCTATCAAAGCCTACTTACTTTGTACCTTTTCTTTCTAGAAAGTGATTTTAAGGGGAGTCTTCGTTTTCCTTATTTTATTTTATTTTATTTTTATTTTTTTTTGGGGGGAGTGTAGAAAACGAAGACCCTGATCAAATTCATTGATAATTAAATATCTTGTTATTTCTTACATATCTCAGGTCGAGATAGCCGTTTCCCCCCTGGTTTTTAATTGAGATTGCCCAGAAAATATCAAAGGTTCTTACTGATGTCTATCAAGACTGTATCAATACCGGAACTATGCCCAGCCAATGAAAACAAACACGTATTTGCCATTCACAAGAACGGAAAGAAATCGGATTCAGCAAACAATAGGTCCGTATCACTTAATTGCATGGCTTGAAAAATACTTGTTTTGAGCACATTGTGCACAGCCATGTTGCGAAACACCTGTCGCAATATGGAGTGCTCACTGATTACCAACGTGGCTTTAGGGCGAAACGATCAACAGAAACACAGCTCATATGTACCATTCATGACATAGCAAGTGCTATTCAGTCTAACAAAACAATTCACGCCGCAATCCTTGACTATTCAAAACCGTTTGAAAAGTTCCTCATCGTCGTCTTTTGACGAAACTTGACTATTACGGAACTCGTGGCTCACTACTTAACTGGTTCGAATCGTTTTTAACACAGTGTACCCAATCAGTAGTAATTGAGAGGACTTCATCTGCTCCTGTAGTTACGACATCTGGCGTTCCCCAGGGAACAGTCCTAGGACCGCTACTGTTCTTACTGAATATAAATGATTTACCTGATGGTCTTAACTCTACCGTTAGACTTTCATGATGCATTCTTATATGGAACAATCTGTTGTGATGAAGATGCAGCTGATCTTCAGGATGATCTATATAGATTAGAAGCTTGGTCACAAAAGTGGGAGATGGAAGTGTAAGATCATGTGCGTTACAACCAAGAAAGATCCACCAAAGCGGGAGTACGTATTCTGTGGAGAAATTCTAGAACTGAAGTGTATTCTCACCCTTATCTGGGAGTAGGGCTTGATAACAAAGTGAGGTGGTCCCCACGCATCGAAGTAATCTCACCTAGGGCAAGTATTGTCTTAGGACTTATATAACGCAATCTA
>CALNXK010000097.1:1852500-1910000 GCA_942486035.1 Porites lobata
GGACGGTCTGTCTCAGTCCTGAAATACCTTATTTAGGTATATAGTATTCTTTTTCAAGGTAATTTCAGGCATTCGGTATCAAACGTTTTACAAATCTTTAGCTATATTGGTATCTTATGAGGACAAAAGCGGGTATATTAGTATCCCACCGTCCCCCACCCTCACCCCTCCTATGCGGGCCGGGCCTAAAAAAAAAATGGAAGGGCGGAGTCCATGCCGTGAAAATAATGATTCATTACCAATACAAATTTCTTGGTGTGATATGCATTTTGTGCAACTTAAAGACTCATTCAATTGGGGCTTTTTTTTTTCGGGAGAGAGGCAGAAATTTCGTTTATCACAAAGATTTTGGAGCACGACGGGTTACGTAGCCACGTGACCATAACATTACGTGACACTATCACGCTATGATTTGATTTTGAAACGAAACTGCCTAACTTCAGCTGCCTGGATAGACTTCTTCCATCAAGAATCTAAAGTAAAGGTAAGCGTCTTATTTACCGAGAACAGATAAAACGGTAAATGACTAATTGTTTTTGTTGTGCGTCAAACGTTTTTAAACAGCCTGATTATTACAATAATTTATGAACTTTTATATGCACCGCGGTGAAATTCACTCTGAAATTGCGGAAAGAACTTAAAATTCTACGTTGCCTTTCTTGTACATGTTTTGTATCCCGGGATAGTGATATTTAGTTTCATTCCTTAGAGAGCTTGGATCAACTTCTGATCTAGAGAATTCTATTAAAAACATTGTTTACTGTTCAGTGCAGGTAGTTACAAGACGATGGCGCCCGCCAGTTGATCGTGGTAATCAGTAACATGCATGACCATCCCTGTCAGTATATCTCATTCGATTCAAAAGTACTTAAAGAAGCTTAATTACTTTCTTTTAGAGGCCGGAGATGAATTCAAGTGTCAAAAGAGGCAATTTTATGGAACTTTTAACCTGTACAATCATGACATCTGACACGGCCTGTAATTATGCAAATACGCGAAATGGCAGATTATAATCTACTGTTGGTTGCAATCCCAGAAGATACCCGCAAGTCCGAGCCTATAAACCAAAAAAATAAGCTTAAAACTTTACTTTGATATGATTTTTGAACCAGATTTAGGCCGCAACTTTTGAGATATTTTGCCTCAAATCTTCCTTACTTTCAAGGTTTCGATCAAGCCTGCAAAATAGGTATTCTTTGAACCACTGTAACTTGAACACGTTTTGATCAAAGATATTTTTATTTAGCCTGTGAACTATCGAAGGTTAACTAAAAAAACTGAATCGAACAGATTTTTTGTGCGGGCATTCGGTTGTTTGCAACGTGCTTTTCAAAATCCAACAATTTTAGTCTTCGAAACACTCTCTGAGAAGCCGAGACGGACTCAATTCGTTTTTGGCTTGTAGCAGAGCTAAGAATAAGAATTTGAAAACAAAAATAGCGATTTTAGTATACACCTACTAAAGCCTCTTCACCGACAAAAAATAAAGCAAAAGTATTTTTTGTCGCGAAATCGAGTGGACCGCTTTTAGGGAGACTGCCTCTTAACACTTCTTAACCTCAATTTTTACATATGTTAAAGGGGGATACATTTTATATATCATAACAAAAAATTAGATTGATATATTTTTATATAGTGGCGTTGTACTGCTTCGAACTTTGCTTCTCGGGTGCAACGCGCCATGGCGATTCGCGCAATGCGTCGCAAATCCGGCAACCGCATGTAAGCAATATTTATTGAGGTTAGTTGTAAGGTTTTTTCTCCGTTTTTTTCTTTAAAACAAAACAAGGTAAACAGTAAAAACTGAGCGGAAACTAATTTTGAAGTTTCGAAGAAACAGAAAGACGTATGAAATGTTTTTTTCAAAATTAAAAAGGAGGATGATGGTGATTGAAATTAGCATAATTTCACCTTGCACGGGCTGCACGCGTTTGAAATACACGTCATCAAGTTATGAAACACGATCTTCTTTTAGTTTTGCCATGAATGACATGGATGAGATTCCTTCGTGTTTTAGTCAGTACTTAGTTGTTTTTGTTTTGGAATAAGATCGACATTGGCGAGTAGCAGAACGAAAATATAATTCAGCGGTAAAGTCATGGAAGTAATAAGAGAAACCCTTTGAAAGAGATGTTTGTCTACTCCAACTAAACCTCCCCCCAAAAATAGCAACATTTGCGTCTCGGAGACAGCGTACCAGCACAAAGGAACGATGAAGAAGTGCAAGAAAACAAATCAAGCCGCCATAATTCAGTGACAGCGGCAGTGTCTAATGGACAAACTACATCGCAAGCCCTCACCGAAGTCGAAAATAAGCCACATTTCTAAGCAGAATCCCAGTCCACTGCATCACACCTTTTTCGCTCGGACGCGCTCGTTTCACCGCCCAACCTTTATCCGCCCTGATTTTCTCCACCTCATCCCTCGCCGGAACATCTCTTTTAATCCACTCGACTGACTGATCGCTGACGAACTTTTCGATGAGGTTTCCGCACAAGTTTCTCAACAGCCTAGCTCTAAACTTGACCGACAGTGTAAAAAAAGGCGATTTTCCTGACCAGAGCCAGTCGTTTCGCTTTTTTGCTCGATGGCACCAAAACAAACTACGTCATTATTGGAATGGTCTGGCCATCATCACATGGCTTGTTGTGGCCAGCAAGAAGGGTTGCTGCAGAGCAAACAGGTCAAAGTTGGAGGACACATATTATATTTACAAACACGACCTAGAGTTAAAAAACGATTTGCAAATGCAGAGCGGCAGGAAACAAAAATAGTTGTGTGGCATCTAGGGGAGCGAGCCATACGAGTCAAGCAAGCCAGGGTGGGAGCCACGCAAGTCAGAATAAGATAAGTGGGCCATACAGCAAGAAAAACATACAGCCATACATACAAACATACATACATAGAGCGAGCATGCGAGACATATGAATCAATCCACCATATTTGATTTTTTTCCAACCCAGTATCTCCCGGCAGGCATAATCCCAATACCTATCCGCCGGACATTTACTAGAGCCCATTCCTTTCCTTTTAGCCCTAAAAGTTATTGTTTTAAATTTCTTTTGGTGAAATCTGACGTAGCTCTGGAGACCAGTTACATGGAGTTTTGTGGTATCTTGTTTTGTTTCCACCAAATAGAACAAGGGAAATGACTGCTTGAAGTAGATTTGGGTGAAGAAGAGGTGCCACCTGTATGGTCAGATGCTTTGCAGACACTGAAAAAGAATTATGCTTATTCATAATTAATGCCTTGGCGGATCTGATGTGCCACAAAATTTTGGTTATTACAGTGCATGGGGTAAATACTTCTTAAAACAAATTGTGTTCTCATTGTTTGTTTCGATCTCCTTCTGATACATGAAATAATTTTTTAAGGAGTAATATGGTGTTTTGCTACACCTTATCGCAGAATGACAAATTATTTTGTTAAACTTGTTGAGCCTCACTCAGGTCCCTCAGTGTGAACCCTTTACTTTGGACACAGTGGAAATCACTATGTCGCATTGAAGCCCAAGCAAAAGGTACGGTTGGTTCCCTTCATATACCATAAATAAACCCGTTTGTATAAAACTGACCTGCGACTTGCACTTTCTAACAAACTATTGACATGCAAAAGTTAGCCTTGTGTTAAACCATATAAACATCGCCTTCAGCACCTTAAATCTCAGGTCATCCAGATCCAGGCTTTCCGAATGTGATAGGATATTTCTGACTCGACAATTTCACTTTTCTAGAGAAACCAAGTTACTCGGCGATGGCTGCCAAGTCTCCCAAAGGACAGTCTGAGGCACAAACAGATAGTATCATTCCCGCCATTAAAGAGGAAGAATTTGCAGAAGGAACTACATGTCCCCAAGAAATACTTTCAACCCAAGAAATCACGTGATTTATTGAGCCAAGTGATGTCAGTGATGTGAAAATGGTGCTGTGGGCTTTTTTGGCGAGTAGTTTTGGGGAGAGGAGGGAGGTAGACTTTAGGACCAAGAGGGTAATAGACAAATCTTCTAGGGGATTGACCGTTTGCGGCATATCGGCTTCTATTACACTTTCGGCATTTTTCAATTTTGTGTAGTTGTAACGGTCAGTTCCGAAAAATAATGCAATCGTTCGGGCACACGTGGTAGCAAACTGTAAGCGGTAATTGTGGTTTAATAAAATTGTATGCTTCGACATCGTACGATGATGGTAGGTTATTGCCTTGAGGCAAGACATTAAAATTTTCATCAGAAAGCAAACTTGAAAGTGCACTTTTACTGATGGAGGGATGTGTAGAAAACCAGTAAAATACCCCGCCAGAGCCTCCAAAACTGTCTTGTTACTTCCATCAAACAACGGTTAGGTTGAAGGTTTGTGATCATGAGGCGAATTATCACTTTCACTGTCCACCTGTACATCCACTACGCTTTCCGCATCACTTGATTTTGAAGAATCAGAATAGTAACCTGAAACAGAGCTTTTGTCTGACAACCTCGCCACCGATTCTTCGTCATCGTCACTCGTGCTTATACAATAGGTTGCCGTCGCATTCTGATTGTGCTGCTAAAATTTCCTCTTCCTCCTCTCCAGAAGCACCGCTTGTTTCGCTAACAGGAGACGGGTGGTTCAAGAAAGAGCTCGAAGAGAATCCAAACTTCGTTCCGAATAATCGTCTCCTGAAGACTCTTGAACTTGATCAGCACTTTCCCGACCTTCTTGACCTGAGGAGTTAGCTTGCACGTTGTCTCTAAAACCGGACTCGTGCCGGCGCTTTATTTTTCGCAGAACACAAATTTCCATTACATAAATGGCATTCACAAGGAACTAGCGCTTTTTTCCTGTCTCTGTCCTTTTGCTTTCATTTTTTTTCTCACCACAGACTCAGAGTACATGGCACACGCTGACTGCATACTGTTTTCAACTAAACTCAAAGCATACACAGAGGGGAAACACCGCGGATCAGAGGGAGCCCTGGGAATTAGCCTATCTGTCCAATAGTAGTGGGAAAAGTGGGAGAATATATCACATGGTGGAGCATTGAAAGCGGTTGCAAAATATTCTCCCCCTCCTTTTCAAATCGATCGTGTGTGAAAGGTCCTTAATCGTAGAGGTCAAAAGCCAATATTGCTGTTTGTTCGAGTCTTTTAAATCATATTGTTCTCGTGTCTCTAAAAATGCCTGGACATTCAGTTGACATGGAAGTGCTCAGCAGCCTTGTCACCCAACTCACGAGAGCTCAACAGAAAGCGCAATTACATGGAAATGATGCTGTGATCTCGAACGCAGATGAGGTGTTAGATATAGATGGTAAGATTTCACGCAAGAACAACTGCTTTCAAGACGAAAAACAAAGAAAAGGCAAAGCAGGCACAACAGACTTTCTCGGTAGGTAGAAAATATTAATTTATAATGACTATACATGCGTGTTCTTCCGTTTGAATTGAATGTGCATATATATGCATGATGCAATCAACGATCAAACATCATCGATTGTAGTGTTAGAAAAGCTTAAACTTACTGTGTGGCTTTCTCTGTAATTTCAGTTTAACTTTTCAATATTTACCAGAGCAATCCTTGTTTATAGGTAGCTCATAGTAAATATAAATATGACCATATATATGTGTTCTTCAATGTCAAATGAGCGTTCTTCTCCTTTTCACTAAGATAAGGTGCCAAAATACGTGCGAATTTATACCGTCACTTTGCTCCATATATGCATAGTCATATCGTTCCGAAAAAAAAGTCAGATCGTACCACAAATGAAATCACATCGTTCCGCGTAATAATCATTACGTAACTGCCTATGTACAGAGTAATTTCAATGTGATATCCAGGAAAACTTAAGGGTAAGTCGCCCAAAAAACTGAGAAACGTGCACATAGCTTTGCACCAAGCAAAATCAGGCTTACTCCTATTTTTATGCTTCGATGTTATTGTTTTAAAACGCGAGTATGCGATCAAATGTCCATCAGGCTTTTAGGTAACTGTACAGCCTTTGCTGTAACTTATTTCAGTTCAACTAATATTGATTTCATCCTTCACAATATATCGTAGTAAACAATAAAGCTCACGAACTATAAACTTGAATATATCAGTCATTATATTTTAACCATTAAAACATTAATTTCACGTAGATCTATGTATGAGATAGAAATTTACTTGAGGATCTTTAGAGAAAGGGGAAAAAAAACAAGAAAACAAATTAAGACATGAGTAAAGGTCAGTGCGCTCTTGAAAAAATAATAATGTTAACAATTACACTTACTGAAAAAAACATGAAAGAAAAAATCTACTGCTGACCAAATAAAAAATTACAAAAACAGTTGTATACCACATTGTCGCCATAATTGCAGCAAAGCAAATCAACATATTGTTATCCTGCTTGAAAATTTATGCTCAGTGAAATTTTTTCCATCTCTTACAGGATTCTTTCAAGGTACCCCTTTTCATGGAACAGGGACAAGAGGTAAACACCCCGGCAAATTACGTCCATGCATATAATGACTCTAGATTTTTTTTTTTTAACATAAGACTTCTAATGTTATTAGCATAAAAATATTGACCATATCCTTAATGGGCCTTAAGAGGCCACTAGGAAAATAGTTGGTGGAAATTTGGAATCATCCAAAAGGTTTAGTTAGTTATAAATTGAGCAATTTCAGCTTTTTCTATACATCTCTCCTCTATAAGAATAATCAATTAGGAATGTCTTGATTAAGCTTCATTTTTTCATTGACGAAATTTTATTGTAATCTTGATCATGCAGTCACATTGTTTGATTTATCTATAATATCAACACCTACACTGATGTATCTGGAACAGTTTAGCAAGTCCTTTTTCCTTTAAGCCTGGGAGGTAAGGAATCTGCTCTAAAGTTCAGCGCGTACATGTACCTGTTCTCTCTTGCCTTCTTTTTGTCTCATCACATAAATAAATAGAGGTTTTTAGAGCCTGTTTTAAACCCTGAACACCACAGGTATTCCTGATAAAATAACTGCCAGGTACCAAACAGTGCATGAGTAAAAGGCGCGCGATTCAATCCTGATTTTAAAATTAGACAGAAATATTGACTCAGGGCATATAAAAATTTGGACATATTTTTTTACATGCAGTTAGAGATAAAACAGAAGTCAATGTTTAAATTGCAATTGAGTATTTCTCTCATGATAGGACCAACACGCAGAAGAGCTTCACGTTCAGATAAAGTTGCAAATTGCCAGTATCTCTTGCAGTCTACAAGTGACCAAACGTGCATTCTGCCATTTTTGAACCATTCCTTTGAAGAGGTGATATTGCTAACAAAGGAAGGCTTATTCACCTAATTTTCTTAACAGTTCAAATCAAAATAACAATAGACAAATATTTACCATAATTTGTTTACTCCCTTACTCTCCCTTTGTTATTTATTACAGCTATGCTGGCAGGCACATGACGACTGCAAGGGAATGATTGTTACCCTGATACACTAAAAGAAAAGGATTGATGAGAAGAGAAGAGATTTGTTGAGGCATGTAAACCTTCTTTCTGTGATGATACAAAAGCAGTTGCATGTATTCAAGGGAGATATTAATAAATTGCTATAAACCAATACTGCAGGGTGCTTCATGAGATGGAATCTATACGCAGTGCAAATTGGTTCTTTTGGCTAGGAGAGACCAGCTCCACTGATGGCTTGAAAGGTGAAGGTTTTATATCATGAAAATGATTTGTCAACAGCACAATGCCAGTTACTGTATATATAAAACCTTTTTTGAGAGACCAGTGCACACACCTGTGTACAGGTGTAGTGGACAATAATATTAATAGATCTTTTGCCAGGGACTCATTAGGCCCTGTGGACCTAGGGTAACACTTTTCGAATCACAAACATCTCTTTGTTTAAATAACAGGCGGCTGGATTAAAGTCATAAAAATTCTTAATCACAAATTTTTGACAAAACGTTTGCTTGTAGATGATTTTTCCTTGTTAGTTATGGACATTGATGGTGGTTACCCACGTGAAGAAAGGATACTTTCCCTGGTCCTGTCAATGGGTAGAAGTCCTTCGTTGTTGGGACAAATTTCAGGTATTTAAGAGGAGCAAGAATCGCTGTGGTCAATGTCAATAACAATAAATTTAAACCACTTTCAAACGTGACCAAAGCTGTCAAGATCGTGTCTGTGTGTTAGAACGATATGCCTGTGATACAACAGCATGTGCTCAAGGCTTATTAAAGAGTAATGTTACAGTTATAGTGAGAAAAGATTGCCATATTTTCTTTAATTCTTGAATTAACTCAAAACTCCAATTCATGGAGCCTCAAACTGGAAAGCAAGAATTTTCAACAGTTTTTACATAAAGAGATACAGCTAAAGGATTAGATCTTATGAATACTACAAACAGCTAACCTGAACATTAGGATCAAACTATGATTATATTAACTGGAAGGAGATTTATAAGACAATTATTGCAAGCAAAAAAGGAGAAGGTAGAACTAAATGAAAGCAGTCATTTTCTTTTCAGATGCAGACACTGATGAAGTGGGTTCAGTTTTGAAAAAACTTTTAGAAAGGGCAGTTGTTCACCAACAACAGAGGTAACATACCTAATATGATGCAAAAGTTACAATATTAAACTGAAGGAGACTATGAAAAAAAAAAAATATCAGGTAAAGTCAATTTTGAGATTTAGCTGTAAGTCACAGAAAAGCAATACTTATGGGGAAGAAATAGCTGATTTTGATAGTTCAGTTGTTTATTAGCTTGTTTGTTTTTTTTTTACTTTTAAACTACATCTTTATCAGTTACCCCAGCTTAGCACTGTTAAATAACTCAAATGCCAGAAGGATTGAGCCAATCAATAAACCAAGTAATTAAATATCACATAACAATCCTGAAGTTAAAAATCTCCAAACATGACCTTTGACATAATTTGGAACCTTCTCCTTCTTTTTTTTTTTTTCATAGTCTCCTTCAATTTGATATTGTAACTTTTGCATCATATTAGGTATGTTACCTGTGTTGTTGTTGAACAACTGCCCTTTCTAAAAGTTTTTTCAAAACTGAACCCACTTCATCAGTGTCTGCATCTGAATAGGTTAAGGATACAGAAAAGAAAATGACTGCTTTCATTTAGTTCTACCTTCTCCTTTTTTGCTTGCAATAATTGTCTTATAAATCTCCTTCCAGTTAATATAATCATAGTTTGATCCTAACGTTCAGGTTAGCTGTTTGTAGTACTCATAAGATCTAATCCTTTAGCTGTATCTCTTTATGTAAAAACTGTTGAAAATCCTTGCTTTCCAGTTTGAAGCTCCATGAATTGGACTTTTGAGTTAATTCAAGAATTAAAGAAAATATGGCAATCTTTTCTCACTATAACTGTAACATTACTCATTAATAAGCCTTGAGCACGTGCTGTTGTATCACAGGCATATCGTTCTAACACACGCACACGATCTTGACAGCTTTGGTCACGTTTGAAAGTGGTTTAAATTTATTGTTATTGACATTGACCACAGCGATTCTTGCTCCTCTTAAATACCTGAAATTTGTCCCAACAACGAAGGACTTCTACCCACTGACAGGACCAGGGAAAGTATCCTTTCTTCACGTGGGTAACCACCATCAATGTCCATAACTAACAAGGAAAAATCATCTACAAGCAAACGTTTTGTCAAAAATTTGTGATTAAGAATTTTTACGACATTAATTCAGCTGCCTGTTATTTAAACAAAGAGATGTTTGTGATTCGAAAAGTGTTACCCTAGGTCCACAGGGCCTAATGAGTCCCTGGCAAAAGATCTATTAATATTATTGTCCACTACACCTGTACACAGGTGTGTGCACTGGTCTCTCAAAAAAGGTTTTATATATACAGTAATTGGCATTGTGCTGTTGACAAATCATTTTCATGATATAAAACCTTCACCTTTCAAGCCATCAGTGGAGCTGGTTTCTCCTAGCCAAAAGAACCAATTTGCACTGTGTATGGATTCCATCTCATGAAGCACCCTGCAGTATTGGTTTATAGCAATTTATTAATATCTCCCTTGAATACATGCAACTGCTTTTGCATCATCACAGAAAGAAGGTTTACATGCCTCAACAAATCTCTTCTCTTCTCATCAATCCTTTTCTTTTTGTTTATCAGGGTAACAATCATTCCTTTGCAGTCGTCATGTGCCTGCCAGCGTAGCTGTAATAAATAACAAAGGGAGAGTAAGGGAGTAAACAAATTATGGTTAATATTTGTCTATTGTTATTTTGATTTGAACTGTTAAGAAAATTAGGCGAAGAAGCCTTCCTTTGTTAGCAATATTACCTCTTCAAAGGAATGGTTCAAAAATGGCAGAATGCACGTTTGGTCACTTGTAGACTGCAAGATATACTGGCAATTTGCAACTTTATCTGAACGTGAAGCTCTTCTGCGTGTTGGTCCTATCATGAGAGAAAAGGTAAATGCTAGTTTCCATATCTCAAACCGCCCTTGGATTCGGACCGGATCAACTCGGACCGCCAGTCCGGGTCGGATCAACTCGGATCGACTCGGACCAACTCGGATCGAATAAAAAAATTAAAATAAAATATAATTGGACTCGGATCAACTCGGATCATAAAAAAAAAGACAACTCTTTAAAAAAAAAAAAAAACAACTCGGATTATAAAAAGAAAAATAAAATCAGTCGGTATCACTTAACTTTCACCCGCCATTTTGTTTTTTTCTCACGAACTCGTGGTTGCGTAAATTAATTTTATTTTTATTAATTTTAATGATACACTAGTGCGCAGTACACATACACTTCCTGTGAACATTTTCAACTTGGAAGGAGGAGAAATCATGCTCGCCCGGGACAACGAAAATTTTCCCGGCCAGAATTGAACTCACGACCCTCCGAATACTACATGTTTTATCGGACGTTCCTACCACTGAACCGGAGGGTCGCGAGTTCGATTCTTGCCCGGGCATAGAAATTTCCTTTGTCCCGGGCGAGCACGGTTTCTCCTCCTTCCAAGTTGAAAATGTTCACTGGAAATGTATGTGTGCTGCTCACTAGTGTATCATTAAAATTAAGTTTCAGAAGTCCTGCAGAAAAAAAAGCAAAAAACAGGAATGAGAACACTCTTCGGTAACTATCTAAACGCGATAAACTGACCAGGCTTTTGATGCTTTTCTCGTAAATAATTCAGTACACTTATTAATCAAAAATTATGCGCATAACTTATGATCACGCTCACCTCAACTTCCTTGCTTTGTGACAAAAAGCTGCAATAAAATAAAAAAATAAGGAAATATATATTCTAGGCGACTGAAACTACGACTTTCTTGGAATGAAGCAAATTCATTGAGAACAACATGATCCGAGAGGAACTGGCACTAGTAAAACGAAATGGCGCCTGAAAGCCACGGAGAAAAAAAGGATGATGTGGCCTTTTTTACCCTCCAAATGGGTTAAACTTTCAGTTTTGCTGATTTAATTTAATTTTTTTGACTGCTCCGAGTTGATCGAACTCCAATTTTATTTTATTTTTATTTTTTTAATTCGATCCGAGTTGGTCCGAGTCGATCCGAGTTGATCCGACCCGGACTGGCGGTCCGAGTTGATCCGGTCCGACTTTTGTACCTGCCTTGAGAGAAATACATTCAATTGCAATTTAAACATTGACCTCTGTTTTATCAGTAACTGCATGTAAAAAATGTCCAAATTTTTATATGCCCTGAGTCAATATTTCTGTCTAATTTTAAAATCAGGATTGAATCGCGCGCCTTTTACTCATGCACTGTTTGGTACCTGGCAGTTATTTTATCAGGAATACCTGTGGTGTTCAGGGTTTAAAACAAGTTCTAAAAACCTCTATTTATTTATGTGATGAGACAAAAAGAAGGCAAGAGAGAACAGGTACATGTACTGGACTGTTCCAGCTATATCAGTGTAGGTGTTGATATTATAGATAAATCAAACAATGTGACTGCATGAGCAAGATTACAATAAAATTTCGTCAATGAAAAAATGAAGCTTAATCAAGACATTCCTTCTAATTGATTATTCGTATAGAGGAGAGATGTATAGAAAAAGCTGAAATTGCTTAATTTATAACTAAGTAAACCTTTTAGATGATTCGAAATTTCCACCAACTATTTTCCTAGTGGCCTCTTAAGGCCCATTAAGGATATGGTCAATATTTTTATGCTAATAACATTAGAAGTCTTATGTTAAAAAAAAAATCTAGAGTCATTATATGCATGGATGTAATTTGCCGGGGTGTTTACCTCTTGTCCCTGTTCCATGAAAAGGGGTACCTTGAAAGAATCCTGTAAGACATGGAAAAAATTTCACTGAGCATAAATTTTCAAGCAGGATAACAATATGTTGATTTGCTTTGCTGCAATTATGGCGACAATGTGGTATACAACTGTTTTGGTAATTTTTTATTTGGTCAGCAGTAGATTTTTTCTTTCATGTTTTTTTCAGTAAGTGTAATTATTAACATTATCATTTTTTCAAGAGCACACTGACCTTTACTCAGGTCTATTTGTTTTCTTGTTTTTTTTTTCCCTTTCTCTAAAGATCCTCAAGTAAATTTCTGTCTCATACATAGATCTACGTGAAATTAATGTTTTAATGGTTAAAATATAATGACTGATATATTCAAGTTTATAGTTCGTGAACTTTATTGTTTACTACGATATATTGTGAAGGATGAAATCAATATGAAATACGTTACAGCAAAGGCTGTACAGTTACCTAAAAGCCTGATGGACATTTGATCGCATACTCGCGTTTTAAAACATCGAAGCATAAAAATAGGAGTAAGCCTGACTTCGCTTGGTGCAAAGCTATGTGCACGTTTCTCAGTTTTTTGGGCGACTTACCCTTAAGTTTTCTTGGATATCACAGAGAAATTACTCTGTACATAGGCAGTTACGTAATTATTATTACGCGGAACGATGTGATTTCATTTGTGGTACGATCTTACTTTTTTTGCGGAACGATATGACTATGCATATATGGAGCAAAGTGGCGGCATAAATATGCACGTATTTTCGCACCTTATCTTAGTGAAAAGGAGAAGAACGCTCATTTGACATTGAAGAACACATTTATATGGTCATATTTATATTTGCTATGAGCTACCTATAAACAAGGATTGCTGTGGCAAATATTGAAAAGTTAAACTGAAATTACAGAGAAAGCCACACAGTAAGTTTAAGCTTTTCTAACACTACAATCGATGATGTTTGATCGTTGATCGCATCATGCATATATATGCACATTCAATAACTTAGTGACCCGTAAAACGGAAGAACACACATGTATAGTCATTATAAATTAATATTTTGTACCTACCGAGAACGTCTGTTGTGCCTGCTTTGCCTTTTCTTTGTTTTTCGTCTTGAAAGCAGTTGTTCTTGCGTGAAATCGTCTTTCTTACCATCTATATCTAACACCTCATCTGCGTTCGAGATCACAGCATCATTTCCATGTAATTGCGCTTTCTGTTGAGCTCTCGTGAGTTGTGTGACAAGGCTGCTGAGCACTTCCATGTCAACTGAATGTCCAGGCATTTTTAGAGACACGAGAACAATATGATTTAAAAGACTCGAACAAACAGCAATATTGGCTTTTGACCTCTACGATTAAGGACTTTTTACGCGGTGAGGACAAAACATGGACCAGGAGTCCATGGACCCCCACTTTGGACCGGGTCCATGGACCCCCTGTCATGGATCGGGTCCATGGACACTTTTTTTTAATAATGAGAAATGAACAAAAACAGAAATAGTGCAATCATAAGGTTGAAAAACAACAACAACAACAAACAATGCTTGATTGATCAGTAATGTTTAATTGTGCTTACATAGTGTAAAAAAAATGGGGGTCAGTACCTCATGCCAAAATGCTGCTTGTTCCAGTGAATTGTTTTCTCTGATGGGTAGATTATGCTTCGGAGGAAAACCTTTTGACTGAGCAAATGTGAATTTTTGCCGCTTATTTCATACTGAGAGGTCGTGACACATATATTGATTTTCTACCTCTTTTAAAATGTAAAGCTGTTCATTGCGGCTGATTAAAAGGGTTTTAGGTTGTTTAATTTCTCCAAAGTGCATCCTGAATCTGAATGATTCTAAGCCACTTTTTTTTTGTCCATGAATGTCACTTTTTCCTGCAATGTTTTGTCACGCTGGGCCCAGCTCTTTAGCGCTTTTAGCAGGACGATTATAAATTCTCACGGATAGTGATTTTCAGATCCAGACTTCGAAGAAGAAGAAGTGGCATGGATCGTAGCTTAAACTGAAGCTACATCAACTATGGAGATTTGCGATGTGACTCAGTCATGATTGCTCTAAAAGCAATGAATTCTTAACTCGAGTTAATGCGAGTCTTTGTACTGGAGCGCGTAATTGCTCTCTCTGGTGATAACTTTTGAATTAGCTTAATTCAACAGTCTTGTGACTGCACATGTGCAAGCAGAGTGTACGTCATGTAAGCACAACTAAATATTTGTGATCAAACGTGAGCATTGGTCAACAGTGTCTCGTCAAATCTTTTTTTGGCACTATTTCTGTTTTTGAGTGTCCATGGACCTGGTGCAAAACCTTCCTATAAAAATTAAAAAACTGTCCATGAACCTGGTCCATGACAGGGGGTCCATGGACCCGGTCCGTGAAAGTGGTCCATGGACCCCTGGTCCATGTTTTGTCCTCACCCCTTTTTACGCACGATCGATTTGAAAAGGAGGGGGAGAATATTTTGCAACCGCTTTCAATGCTCCACCATGTGATATATTCTCCCACTTTTCCCACTACTTTTGGACAGATAGGCTAATTCCCAGGGCTCCCTCTGATCCGCGGTGTTTCCTCTCTGTGTATGCTTTGAGTTTAGTTGAAAATAGTATGCAGTCAGCGTGTGCCATGTACTCTGAGTCTGTGGTGAGAAAAAAAATGAAAGCAAAAGGACAGAGACAGGAAAAAAGCGCTAGTTCCTTGTGAATGCCATTTATGTAATGGAAATTTGTGTTCTGTGAAAAATAAAGCGCCGGCACGAGTCCGGTTTTAGAGACAACGTGCAAGCTAACTCCTCAAGTCAAGAAGGTCGGGAAAGTGCTGATCAAGTTCAAGAGTCTTCAGGAGACGATTATTCGGAACGAAGTTTGGATTCTCTTCGAGCTCTTTCTTGAACCACCCGTCTCCTGTTAGCGAAACAAGCGGTGCTTCTGGAGAGGAGGAAGAGGAAATTTTAGCAGCTCAATCAGAATGCGACGGCAACCTGTTGTATAAGCACGAGTGACGATGACGAAGAATCGGTGGCGAGGTTGTCAGACAACAGCTCTGTTTCAGGTTACTATTCCGATTCTTGAAAATCAAGTGATGCGGAAAGCGTAGTGGATGTACAGGTGGACAGTGAAAGTGATAATTCGCCTCATGATCACAAACCTTCAACCTTACCGTTGTTTGATGGAAGTAACAAGACAGTTTTGGAGGCTCTGGCGGGGTATTTTTACTGGTTTTCTACACATCCCTCCATCAGTAATAGTGCACTTTCAAGTTTGCTTTCTGATGAAAATTTTAATGTCTTGCCTCAAGGCAATAACCTACCATCATCGTACGATGTCGAAGCGTACAATTTTATTAAACCACACTTACTGCCTACAGTTTAATACCACGTGTGCCCGAACGATTGCATTATTTTTCGGAACTGACCGTTACACAAAATTGAAAAAATGCCGAAAGTGCAATAGAAGCCGATATGCCGCAAACGGTCAATCCCCTAGAAGATTTGTCTATTATCCTCTTGGTCCTAAAGTCTACCTCCCTCCTCTCCCCCTCCGCCCCCCACCCCCCACTACTCGCCAAAAAAGCCCACAGCACCATTTTCACATCACTGACATCACTTGGCTCAATAAATCACGTGATTTCTTGGGACCTGCTTGCTCTCTGAATTCGAATTAAAGTAGAAACCGAAATGTAAGAAAAAGTTAATAATGATAAAGAGTAATAAAATTGAGACTAGATAAAAAGATACCAATGTAAATAGCAATACCTAAAATCTAAATATAATTATCAATTTAAGGTACAAAAAGTGCAGCACCGTGGAGAAAACTCAAATTCCTTGATAGCCTGTATAATGTCTCCCAAAAAAAAAAAAAAAAGTAAAGAAAAATAAAGAATCACAAGTAAAGGCGTGTTTAATATTTTTTGGAACAAAAAAGGGCTAAGTGACACGATGCCTTCCGGATAATAATAGTTGCTATGATAACTTTCCATGCTATTTTAAACGATGCACACAAAAATACTAAGATAGGAATGCTCTTGTACACTACACTGACAAGTATAAGAAGTTAAAAATCAAATGCATATTTCTACACCAGCAATGAAAATTGAAATTGTCATGAGTTAGGGTATCTAATAGTTCTTTTTCGGAAGGACACCATTTTTTCAGTTACACCCAGCAAGCCTCCATAATAATTTTGAAAGAATTCTATTTAACGTACAATGTAAGTTATAATACAACTTTCATTTTGCCAAACAGTACTTGTATCACATTGTTTCAGTAATGTAGGCAACCAATTTGAAGTAACAAACATTTTGGACAACAATGGTTGTTATTCTATAAACAATTTTTTCCGGCTAGAAAATCATGTGACTTCTCACCGTTTTGAAACCACAGCAGCACTCTAAGCTGTGACCGTTTTGGTTGCGATGGCGAGTAGAAAATAAAATTGGCGACGTGGGTGTGGAAGTTTTCGGTGCAAAAGCGTGTTTTGTATGTTTGTATTGGTTGTCTGTTTTACTGGTGACCAATATTTCATGTTGGGCGACGATATTACTATTATTACTTCTGATCGCCAAAAGGCGAGTTGTATCCCAGCAATCCTCTTAGTTTTGCCCACTGCTGCCTGTTACTCCACGAGCCTTTGGCAGCAATGGCTTCTTGCTATTCTTGTAGCAAGTACTTGTGTCTTTGCTTCCTCGTTTAACCATGCGATGTAAGTAAAATAGATGGCACACACAATTTTCTTAAACCGGGACAGCCATCCAAATGTTTTCTCTACAGCCATAGTGTATCCTTCAGGGAGTTCTTTCTTCAGGTTGGCTGGACTGTACAATTCTTGGCAAGACGGGTCTTTATGGTTTCGGATGTGTAAATTATCTATGATTTTTTTGGATACACATCCATACTCTGTCCCAAGGAGAGGGCCATGGCGAGGAATTTTTTGCAGCTTTTAAGCCATCCAAATGGCACATGTTGTCATATACCTTAGTCCAGTGAGTTTATATGTTTTAGAATTGTAAAAAGCCAAGACAGCACAATGATGAAGAACTACGATGGGCTTTCTGACCTGTCCAAAAAGAAAAAAAGTGGTAACATGCCCAACAAAGCCACAAAGAGTAAACCAGAAAATTCTTCACAGTTGGTGCATTCAGATTTTCACACAAGAAATGACATTTTAGCTATCCTTTGATACAGAACCCTGCATCAACAGGCGAGACTCCAATGTAACAGACAAAGAATAATAATGTGAGTGTATCAGTTACCCACTGCTTCACCCCATGAATACATATGGAATGATTGGAACCCTGCAACAACAGACAGATAATAATAGACACAAGGATAATAAATTGGGTTTATCAGTAACCCACTGAGTTACACATGAAGATATGTGGAGGAAGACATAGAGCACTTAAAAGTGAGTCCCCTTTAAATGTGAATATTTACTTCTAATGTTTCCTTTTTTATTTCTCACTCTCACTCTCCCTCTCTCATCCTATTTCTATTTTATATGACAACACAATACGTCTCAAACGATTTCACAAACTCATTTGAAAAGAGGACTCCACTTGTCAATTATCCCACCTCCTCTGACAATAAATAAATGGCCTTTGGACCACTTTTGGAGTCGCTGCTTGCCACCTGTCTCTTTATTGCAGGTGGTTGGTTTGGGTTCCAAACAGTCTTCAAGGATACTTGTGAGGGCACTTTGGTCCTTTTCAATGAAACCCACATTACCTGCAAAAGACGATTTCGATCATGCCTGTCACTTGGGATCCACAGTACCCCCCTTGCAGACCACTACATTTAATCAAACCAATTCGACAACCACACACTGTACACTGTTTGCAATGACTTGCATTGTTTTTCTAGAGAAAGTTAAGAAATTTAAATTTTGTATACATATGTACCAATGCTAGTTACCCCTAAAAACAATGAAGAACTAATAGAAGTTATGTCATACTTAAGTATACTTCACCTTGGGCCTCAACTGCACTATTGCCAAGATTTGATGCGGCATCCCCAAACAGTGACAGAACCAGAACATCCTCCACTTTGTTCACATCTTTATTTACAAACTCTTCAGAGAGTGTCACTACTGTCATCCCCTGTTAAAGAGTGCAATATTTTGCACGGCTCAGAACAATACCTGTATATATCTAAGCACCCTACATGCAAATGCCTGTGTATTGTCTAGAATTATAGGTAACACTAAAAGCTAATTTTAAAATAATGTATTTTTATGTGCAAAGATTGATTTTTTACTGGCACAGGTTATACAGATCATACTGCACAGAAAAGAACTGCTAAGAAAATGATCCATAGTTACCAGAACTTGCACTTCCATGCTGGACTCCACAAGGTTTAAAAAAAACCATGAATGTCAGTAGGCACTTCTGGGTGCTCCTCAGTCAGGAACTGGACATGCTCAGAACAGAAAGCCTTTCCACTTTGTGGTGAATTTGTGTACACATTAGGGTAATTTAGCAGGGGGAGCCCTCGGACAAAGTTCTGTTGGAAAGTTAAAAAATGCCAGTAATTGTGAAAATAAGGTAATCAGAGCATCATCGGCAGCATCAAAGTATGTGTACAGGCTCTGCTGCCTTTGTACGCTCCTTAATCCCCCTCCTTTATTTAATTGTCCTGTACCCAACTATGGAGCCTGGTCCCAGGCTACCACAATGATGCTCCCCCACTGTGTGACTGCATGTGATACTTCATGTTCTGTGACACTACAAAACATTAGTTGCTTTGGAGAATCAGCGCCAAAACCACAATGACTGCCTTAAATGAAATTAACAATGCACTTTGAGGTTAACCGCAAAGTTTTAAAAGCTGTTTGTTTAATGTACGTCGACTTGATGCATGTATGTAAACCTAACTTTTGCAAAATTTTGAGTTAATTCTCTGTACACATAAAATGTTCTTGACACTCTTAAGTCAATGAGCATCATTAAATTCCTGTGATATGGTAGTTTCATACTCAAACTTGTGCTATAAATAGTAAACAATAGTAGGCCATGGTGGGATAAAGGAATAGAGGATTGAAAACCGGTTCCTGAAAATCACTAGCTGCAAGAACTGTCCTTACCACGTGCTTTGGAAGCATCAGAACAGTCATCTGCTGAATGAGTGTAGACAGACTTGCTTCGTATCTTGTCTACTTCTTCCATTACCTTCTCTCGATTGTCATTTGCTTTCATAAGCCCAAAAAAGTCAAGGTAACCTAGCTCTCGCAACTCAGATTCTCACTCTCTATTCAAACATGCAGAACTACACTGTTTTTCTCCATAGCCTACAAAACCACAAAATAAATAAATTAATGACTGATAAACACTTATGCAGCAATAGTTCTTCGAACCGGTCATTAATAATATTTTTTTGTGCAACCAGCAACCAAATTGAAGAAAGTAAGCATTCAGAATACATGTGCGTAATACCAGTTTTAAATACCTCCCACTCCTGGATGCAGGTGGAACACTTTTTTGTAGACTGTTGAGAAGCCAGAAATGCTGACTCAACTGTGGTTTCTAGAGTAAAAAAAAAATATAAGTTATAACACTAAGCTTCTTAAGATTATAAAGCAAACATAAGTTCTGTGACCAGTACCCTGCGATCATGCCCTTTCCCTTTTCCTCTGTAATCTCGAGCCAAAGAAGCAAACAAGAAAATATAACGTCTGACCTCAGGTTATATGACCAGCTTAAAACTGACTGTGGTGCGTTAACAACCAGATTGCCGCAAATGTAACCAAAGATCAAAACAAATTCACATAAAAACAATGATCAAAGTAAAACACTTACGCCAAAGCACATTGCATAGGTGGCCTCAACCAAAGGCCTCATCTCTTTATAAAGGCGGTAAACCCTTGAACGGTTACCATACTTATCATAATTAAAAATTAACTTGCCAAGGTCACATCGTAAGCCAGACTTCAGGCCGGCCTTTTTACCCATAAGCATCAAGACTTGAACATCACAGGGGTTGTTGTAATTGATGAGTTAAGGTAAGTGCCAACAGGCAGAGTTAGGAGGACAGGGAAGCCATTGTTCTCCGTTTCTAACTTGCTCTTCTCGGCGACAGCAACAGCCTCATACAGGGAAGTAGCCTAGTATAGCCAGTTGCCTAGTATAAATGAAGGGTACATTAATGGAAAATGTATCATAAGGGAAAGTTCATTTAATATGACAAGGGGGGGGGGGGATGAAGATATTGAAACTCGAAGCTTGAAATTTTAGCAGCCCCCCTCGCTAGCGGTTCAATTTTTTAGGAGCCCACTCCTAGGTAGTAAAAAAAAATTCAGAGCCCCCCTCCTCCTTCAATTCCTTTGCTCCCCTGAAAAAAGATCGCTAGACTGTATTAAATATATTTACCGTTATTGTCTTCAATGGTTTATACTATGACAAACTTGAGATACAGTTGTGTTACAATTTTCTAAAGCATTTTTGGGATGAACAAGAGTGTAATAATTACTGAGACTACATTTGTTATGTCTGTAAACCACGTGATATAGCTGAGTTGCACAGGTCATTAAATTGTTGAGTTGAAAACCATCCGATCTGTATGATGATGTCATCTGTTGGTTTTGAAGTATACAAATTTTCGGAGCCCCCCTCCTAGCGCAACAATTTTTTTCAGAGCCCCCTTCGGGTGTCTAAAAATTTTCGGAGCCCCCCTCAATATCTTCATCCCCCCCCCCTTGTCATATTAAATGAACTTTCCCTAATGCAAAATGAAAGGTACAGTTAAGTAAACCTACAGATTAAAGCTTATCTTAAAGCAACTACCTCGAATGTTAAAACCTTCAAACTTATAATATATCACAAATCCAAAGAATATTGGTCACCTTCGTCCAACGAAATGCCTGTTACCATTGCCAGTGTTTCCAAATGGAGTTGGAGACAAAGGAGACAACGTCTGGCTCGTACTTTACCATAACATACAGCCACAAAACGTTTAGCGGCAGGAGTCAGAAGGAATGTTTTTAACTCTGTGGACAGCAGGTGACAAAAGGCTTCCAAAATTGCTCCCTCGGCATTTAAGACTGCGCTGCTTCTTCATGAATTTCGGTAACAAAGGCTTCGGCGCTGAGGCGCTTCCTTCCTCTGCCTTTTGAAGGTATTTCTGACAGTTGCTAGTTAAACTACAAAAACTACCCTATTTTGTATATATTTTCAAGACTTAATATCTACCTAGAGTTTTTAAAACCCGGTTGCCTGAAATGTTAAGTCAAGTCCAGCACATTGCAGGCAATCTTCCAAAGCATAATTTGTTTAAAGCCGGGATGCTTTTAGTGTAAAAATAGAAATCTCCCTCTTCAAGACTAACCACTCTCAGCTCTTAACCATGAGCTCCAAATTAATTTCCACTGATTTCTGTCAATTCTAGGAAGTTATTTGGAGCTCATGGTTAAGAGCTGAGAGTGGTTAGTCTTGTTGGGCCCGTTGGGACAGCTAATTTTTTTTTTAGCGTTGCTTTCGTCAAGGTAAGTGTTATATTGTTGCTCAGACACAGGACTATCATCTGGTATGCAAATTTGGGGTAGCCTGGTTAAATTCCAGGGGGGAAGGGTTGTTCTAAAGAGCATGCTTTTTGCTAAACTGTGGATTTGCTGAGCTTTTGTGCCAGGGCTTATCCCTGTCTTTCAAAGTTCAGTGTGTCTCTCAAATTGAGGGGGGTTTGTGTGGGTGTCATGTTGTTGCACGGACACAGGGCTATCATCTGGTATGCATTTGGGGTAGCCCGGTTAAATTCCAGGGGGATGGGGTTGTTTTAAAGGTTGATGTGTTTTCGCACTGTTATGCAGTTTTTTTGTGCGTGGAAGCAAATTATGACCCACTCAGTTGATACTGTTCCAAGTCAGCAAACAGTTAAATTGGTGGTTGTAGGACCAGGTTTTGTTGAGCCGCCATGGTTTGGATTGTTTTGGGATACCAGTTGCAATGAAAAATGGGGTGAATTGGGGAAATGGCTTTGCAATCGGTGACGCTAACACTAAAATTGTCCCCTAAAATGCCTTATTTTCCAGACTAATGAGGAAAGCTTCACTTTTGTTACCTTAAAAATAGACCTTTCTATCAAATGGAAGCTCATGTATTCAAGAATTTCTTTTTGAGGTGAGATTTAACTTTTCCAGTGAGAAAGGGCATTAAATTACTAATCAGTGCGAAAGACTGACGTGTTGTAGTAGCCTGGTTTTCAAAAACCAGGTATATATGCAAAATTTTATTTACAGCCTGATATACTGTTGTTACACAAGGACTTCCGATACCAAAACCGTCGGACGATGCTTGCTTACACTGAGAACATGTGACCGTGAAGATATGAGACGTGCCTTCCAGTATCAGGTGGCTAGTGTTATGTAACAGGCTCTACGTATTTGACGCAACCTTGTTCCTAGAGTCTTTCCCCTTTCACTGGTCAGTAGTCGAGACGTCGGGGAGGGAGGAAAAGGGGAGATACCCTGAGAATGAGGTTGAGGAATTGCGGCCCCCTAGAACAAGCACCAGAAGTGCTTATCATTTGTCAGAAAAATCGGGAAATTTTGGTTTGAAGTTAAATTGGAAGGTATAGACAGTAAATCACTACGGAAAAATGGACAACCTCTGGAGATTGTCCTCTTTTCCCGTTCGGAACAGAATTCATGAAAGGAACAGAATGAAACAAAAAATAGCGAGAGATGCTAGTTCAGTTCTTTGGCATTGTATTTTAAGATGTCGTCGTTAAGATCCCTTGGTTGTTGCCCACATCTTCCAAACATTCATCCAAGTCTTTGTAGTTTTGATTGTATTTTTGTTGACTGACTTTTCAGCGAGCTGCTGTATTTTGCCCCCGGAAATTTCTGATTGGTTGAATCAAATTTCCCACGCTGCACAACCAGTCAGAAGCACCACCCTAATCTGGTTTATGACACATCATCAGTATGAAATTTCTGCGCTCGTTTCTCAGACGTCATTTGGCGGGGAAACCAGTGGTAGCGTTGCCAAATGTGGGCTATTTTCTCAGGCTAAAAATATTGCGGTGCAATTTACAGAAAAAAAAAAGAACTGTAATCCATACTTTGTTTTCACATAGCTGGAAGACTGCGTAGAACATGCCTTACATCATTTTTTTCAATGCAGCCAATCAGAGCAAGTACTTCACTCTTCATTGATACCTTGTGATGCCGTGTGATGCCTTGTGGTACAGTGTGATGCCTTGTGGTACTATGTGATGCCTTATGGTGCTGTGTGAAGCCTTGTGATGCTGTATGATGCCTTGTGATGCTGTGCGAAGCCTTGTAATGCTGTGTGAGGCCTTGTGATACTGTGTAAAGCCTTGTGATGCTGTGTGATGCCTTGTGATGTTGTGTGATGCGTTGTGATGCTGTGTGAGACCTTGTGATGCTGTGTGAAGACTTGTGATGCTGTGCGAGGCTTTGGGCTTCTGTGATGCCGTGTGAAGCCTTGTGATGCCATGTGAAGCCTTGTGAGGCTGTGCGAAGCCTTGTGATGCTGCGCGAGGCCTAATGTGATGCTGTGTGAAACCTTGTGATGTAGTGTGATGCAGTGTGATGTGGTGTGATGCGTTGCGATGCAGTTTAAAGCCTTGTGATGTAGTGTGATGCGTTGTGATGCCTGTGAAGCCTTGTGATATAGTGTGATGCCATGTGATGCTTCATGATACAGTGTGATGCCATGTGATGCTTTATGAAACAGTGTGATGCCTTGTGATACTACGGTGACGTCATGGGATGTCATGTGACACTATGTGTTTCCTCGTTACGCCCTGCGATGTCTTGTGACAAGGTTCTCGGCCCCATACCTTCCCTGCGGCTATTAACTACGCAATCGCAGATAAAATAATAATTGGGTTATTCCTCGTCTGTGTCGGTTGTGTGTGTGATGTGTGATAGATCACAAATTTTATCTTCCTAAATCGTGCATGGTATATAATATACTTCTCCATTGTTTCAACATTTCTGGCTGCTTGACTACTGCACAATGCCAAGCGAAGTGCCATGCAATGGATATTAATCATAAAGGGTGGTTTTCCTTTTTCAGGAGCGTGCTCACACCTTCAACTCTTCCTGTCATGATTGATGCACCATCTCTTCCAATACTCATCACGTGGGGCCCATAGGCCCATTGCGTCCTCTGGGCCTACCGTGCATTACTTTATGAAGAGATACACCACGGGTTGCAAGGACATTTTTTTTTCTTGAGCCACACAAGAAGTTGTGCACGGTTCCTCTTTAATAGTTATGTTAGTGAGGAAATGAGTCTCTGGAATAATACAATCAGACGGTAACTTTGCATAAATCACCAGTTTATTCTGCTTTAACATGCCAACAATAAACACGAACGGCTAAAAGAAAACAACAAAAACAACAGGTCACGTTTCATCAATCAAGCGTGGAAAGTCATAAAGTTATAAGCGTTGTGTTTCATTCAAGGGATTCGCAATTAGTACGTGCATTTTATAATTAACACCCCTATAAGAAGTATTCTACTTGTTCCCATGAATCCTGCCTCTAGCAGCCATTTTCATTTCTCCTTGTCATAAACGTTCGTAAGAGTGCTTTTTATAATTGTAAATTTTACCAAGCTTTAGATGACACAACGTTGTCAAAAGTATTAGGAAACGCCGAAGGAAAGTTACAAATTATTAGCTGGGCATGGAGATGTTTGGCGCGTAAAAATTACCCAGGATACGAATATTTGGGAGACATCTTCCATCGAGCCCCGTCAATCCTGCAGTGGTACGCTCTAGATCAGACACTGAGGCTGTAATTGAACCTCTGCTTTCGAGTAATCTCGAGCAGTACATAAAGGCTTAAATCGTTCATTTATGAGTGCAATATTTAGCATATTAAGAGACCCAATTACTGCCTTTTGACTCAATGAACAATTTTTCCGGTACACTGATTGACGGTTTACAGACGTTAAGAGAATCGAGAATCGAGAATCGAAAGATGGAAGACATAACAAAGATTCGACACGTGCTGGCTGCCGATTGTTCACCAATGAATGTAGGCAATGATCTAGACAGTCCACTATTGAGCAAATCAGATTCTGACCAGGAGCATTCAGTTTTACAGTCTTCCACGCCAACAAGACAAGTGAGGACATATTCAATAAGCTTCAAAGTAAGAACACTAAAGCTTTCATTATATTTTCCTGCCAAATGCATGGTCTGGCTTCCTGTGGTGATTGGGTCATTGCAGAAAAAAACCATACGCTCACGACAGTACCAAAAGCATTTATCTTCCACTGTCCAAAACATGGAATTGGTTTTTTTCTCCGTGGATGTCCCATGCACACTTTGGGCAGAAAAACGGCCAAGGGCTGCAGTAAAGATAACGCAAAGATGCTTCACCGCTCATTTTAAATCACGCAAATAAGCTTTGGGCTCTCTGGCATTCCCTCTTCCTCCACAATTGCTTAAAAAAGTTTGGCCCGTTCTTTCTCCCAGTTGCAAACGGAGCTTACATTTCTTGCGTAAGTAGCTCCAGAGGTCGAAGTCTCTGGAGGAATTACGGAAACCTCGTAATCATCAGCAGCGATGTCTTCTTCCGTTGACTGACCCGGTGTAGATATAACTTTCTTTGGGTGAGTCTTCGCGCAGTTAATTACAGAATTAATCGATAGGGGAGTGTGTATCGCTACCCTCCCTTTCCTACCTAGAACAGTAGTTTTGAGGACACTGGCTTAAACTTCTTCATCGAAAAATCACAAATAATGCCATGAACGAAAGAGAAAAACATAGCAACAAGAAGAATTTTCACCGTATAATATCTCAAACCTTTTTATTCCTTATGTGGTATCCTCTCTACCAGACAGCTAAGACGATCATTTTCCATGGGTATCATGTTCTCAATTAAGAACTAATAGGTGTTCCGTTTAGAGAAAATGTGATGTGAGTGTCAATTTTTGTCTTTTTGTGTTTGTGTCCAGGTAACAAAGTGACACCAGTCACTGTTTGTTGCTTTCATGTTCAACTGCATTTGCATATAGTAGCTTGCTGGGATTGGTTTGTAGTACGAGGGATAGCCTGCTTTAAATGGACACTTGTATTCAACAATACCTCTTCCACTTATTCCATGCATACCATAGCAATATCATCTTCTGAACACCCAAACATATCTTTATTGCAATGTTTGATGCTTGATTGTCCATAATCCTGTTTCATAACCATGTAATCGCTACATAGTAGGTGACCCGAGCACAGTCCTCACAAACAGTTCCCCACCCCATAGCTAATTTGTTGATGAAACCCCGGTTGTCATCAATACTTTCTCCTTGAATTGCAGATTTCCAATAATCTTGAGCCTGTGTAAGGCCAAAGTGCCAAGTAAGAACCCCCGCTTTACTTGCATTTAGTATGTTCTTCCTTGCCTCTTTCCAATCCTCTGACCTATGTTTTAAATATGGACGTATATCTGTCACGTCAGCTGGCAACTCACCTTTGAGGTGCTGATACTTGTTGTTCTCTTTTAGGTCGTGAGTTTTGAGGAAGGAAACAAGTGCGGGTAAATTTATGCCTTGTGTGTCAGTAACCCATTCATTGGAGGTATTGCTGTTCCCTCTGTTAGAACATTCTGCAGATAAATGGCCCTTTATTCCACATTTGTAGCATTCCTGCTTTGCAAGCTATTCCTGTGGTGAATGATGAATTTGTGTAATTCTTTGCCCATTGTCCTAACATGCTGCATCTCTTACACAAATATGTAGGGGCTGCCTCTTTTGGAGATTCATTCTTCATTGCTGTTTTTGTTAGTTTAGCTCTTCTTCCAGCAGTCTGGCCAGATAATGGAGATAAATCCTCTTTTATTAAATGGTATACACACCTCCGCTTAACAAACTTTCTTAAATATAATTCCAAGGCTTCTTTAGTGGCTTACATCCTCCTGGATAAGGTTACACAAACACGACCACCAAGAATATAAGTGTATAAACATAAGTTGTGTTCATGCATTGTTGTATGAAACCTTGTGAAAGCTTTTAAGGTTAAGCATTCCTATTTAAGTTCTGGTCCAGAAGCATGTTGAAATTGTGAATCTGAAACTCAAGTACTCAACTTGTTGAGTTTATTGCCGTTGTAGGCAAAGATAAGAATTTCCAGGCACGGGCATTCAAGTTTTTTCTTTTGATCCTCAGTATAGCAAGGCAAAGCTGGACATTTTTCTCCGGTCAAGATTTCTTCACAATAAACTTGATTGTAAAATACCTTGTAAATCGAAAGAGGGAAGCTGATTTAATGCTGTAAAACGAGAGAAAAAAAGAGTCCCTTCCCCTCTCTAGTAACCTTGGTGACTTAGGGCTCCCTCGAAGAAAGTGTAAACGCATGCGTACTAGGCCAAGAGAAAAAACATGCAGGGTTCAAACTTGCGGCGATTTTAAGACAAAACTCGCATCCAGCTGCCTCTTGTGCTTTTCATATTTGAACCCACCTTTTATTTTATTTATCCCTAAAGCTTAACATAAAATGTACCATGTTCGTTGTTCTTTTATAAAATAACTTAAATAAAAAAGTAAATTTGTTCCTTAATACGGTCTATAACCACAAACCTTTTCGCGATAGACTATTTGAGTATTCACATGGGCTTTGTACACAAGATTTTATTTTGCTGAAGCTAACTTAATATTAAATATCTTAATTAAGCTACATTTTTCCACTGTTATCTTTCATATATAATCTGAAACATGAGGTAAAAATATTTTTCTCAAAAAAACTTGAATCAGCAGTAAGAGTATATTGTTTTTCATTTACTTAATGTTTTTCCTTGACTGCTATAAACTAATTTTTTCAGCTGTATTAATCTGTGAATCAGACTTTGCTCAAGCAGATATTAAAAAATATATTATAAACTCTTTTTATGAACTTTGTTGAAATATATTTTGTAGCAAACTGAGTTTTTAGCAATTGACCTTAATATAAAAACTAGCTTGCTGTGTTGTTTGTAAAAGTACTGTTAAGAACCTACAAAGAACTTAGACCCTAGAATATATACAATACTTTTAAAATATATCTACTTGGTGTGTTTGTTTTTTGAAAGCAAATATAACATTGTTTCGGGAACTTTCTTGTTACATAACTGTAGTTAAGTGCTTTGAATCCTGTTTGAACAACTCTTTTGTAGAATCATTTCACTTTGTAAATTATTGTCAGTATATGTCTTGGTAAATAAACCTCAACCTTCTTCAATATCATTAATGTCATACATTCTTATGCTGCCTGCACTTTCATTCCTGTCTTCATCGTTGTATGTCTTCTGATACATACGCTTGGTTCGATACAAATCGTTTACACTTGCAAAAATTTTCCTGTTCTCCTTTTCCATAACTCGCCTTGTTTAGTGCGAGTTTCTCCCTCCTTTTTGTGTTGCTCGATGGAACATTCGCGATTTCTCGTGGTTCTTCTTTTCAACTGGCTGACAATTGAAAATAGAAATGGAGCCACATCTTTCCAGAAACTGTGGAACATGGTACACCAGAGCTGCAGAAAATAACAAGCAAGCATATGTTTGAAAGTCAAGGACATCGTTTAGGTGACAGGAGTTAAAGTAAGTATTATCTGTGATGACATAGCATACAAAGCATAGGAACAACAATAGTAATTTTGGGCGCTGGGACATGCAGAATTTCGATCACCTTTCAGCCCTATCGCATATGTTTTTATAGTAATATCTCATTGGGTCCAACTAAAATCAGCAAAAAAGCCGTTGCCTTGTGAGAGACATCTTGCATGGTGTGACCCATGTTTTGACAGACTAAAGTAATACCAGTAGACTTGTAAAAGTAATTGCAAGTTCACTATCAGCTTTAATCTCTAAAATACTTAATCCTTGAGTTAGCTATCGGCACCCGTTGATTTCAATTAAGTCAATAAGTCCAGAAGTGTTTAGCTTACCATGTATATAAGGTGGTATATCCTGTAGTGGAAAAACAGTAAAAATAAAATTATTATACACACTGTATCAATACATTGTTCTCAATAATAAAATATTGAATTATGAGACAAGATTATGTTGAGACGACAAGATAGTGAACATTAATTTTCGTAGTGTTGGGACAAGTGAACCATGTTAAAATTTAGGGGGCTTCCAGAATAATAAATAATGTTGTACCTCATCAAAATGGACAACTCGGAAGAACATGGCCCATTTTCGTGCTTGCTCCCTGAACAGGTCAGGTGGTTTGTAGCATTCTTGGCCTGGCTCCGCCTCAAGTGCTGTCACGAGCTCATCAAATCCCTAAATGCAAAATACTTGTAAGTGCGAAGGAAAAGTGAATATAGATATGTTTATCACTGACAAAATAATTATGTCATTTAAAATTGTGGACTCAAGTAGCATGAATTTTTCATTACCTTCCATAACTTTTTCACATTTTTTGTAGGTAAGCGTGCGCTCTGTCACTATTCCCTCAAAGACTGGCTTCAGATCCAAGTTGTAAAGAATGTTACGGAGGTCTTTACCTAAAATGTGAGTTGTTGAGTTTATTAATAGTAATACAGCAGCCTTTTTTTATTTGAAATAATCTTAATGTCAAAATGCACAATTTCATACTAACTACAATGTATTTACTGTAGAACTAGCCAATTATTTTTCATTTTTTGTCCTTGACGTTGTATTTTCTTTGTAATATCATTTTCTTTGAAAAAAAAAAATGTTTATTGAAAGTTAAATAAACCATTCTTTACTTATCATGAATTGAACAATTTTTTACCAATTATGTGATTATTCCTCAAATTGTGTGATTGGATGTGATTTTAGGCCAATTGTGTGAAATTGCATCATTGCATGATATTAGAAGCCCTTAATGAATAAAGGCTCTTGGATTATTACCATTAAGTCTTGTCCATTGTGTTTGGGAAGGCCCATCTTCTTGTTGCACTTCAAAGAATTTGAAGGGTACACCAATGTCTTCCAACTGCTTTTCCAGAACTTCTTTTCCTTTCTTGTTGATAACAAGCTCAACCACCTTGAAAAATTGTTGAAGAATATAATCTTGGTTAAGTATTGAATTTTTAAATTAGATTTTTTTGTAAATAAACATTAAATAGTCATAAGCCTGTCATACCATTTTATAAGAGTCATTCAAGTGGTCAAGTTTTTAAACATAGAAATATGATCACCTGGTGAAAGAGAAGTCCCATTATTCGAAGGAACAGGTGTAGAGTTTCAATGATGACTCGTTCAAATTGAATTGGCTGCAGGGGTTCATGCACTAAACCTCTTCGCTGGTCTAAACGTTTTCCAGTATGCTGCCTTCTGCAGGCCTCTATGGTTCTCTCAATTGGCCAGTCTTGTACTAAAAGTAATTACGACAACAAAATATAATATACATGGTCGCTATCGCTATATTAGCCCTTTTTCAAATATTGGTAAGTTATTTGTTTTTTGTTCAGAAAATGTTATACATGGTTATCTTTAAAAAGAATACACTATTTCTGATGGTAATAGCAGTGTATGTATATTTCTTTCAACTCACTAGTGAAGTCGGCAATTTTTGCCTTGGTACAATAGCACCATATGCAGAAGCAGTGGTAGAATTCTACCCATACACCATTGCCAAAAATTTCCAATCTGAGCAGCAGTACCTACCAGACAAGACAAAAAATGAAACATAAATTAATTTCTGGTCAACAGATAATATCAACATAACACAAGCACTGTATGATGTGCTTACTTGGTTAAGCTAAAAGGCTGGTGATATGATTTACTTAAATTTGTTTTATTTTTAATGGTCATATTACAATAAAATAGTCATATTACATTAAGAGTACAGTTGGCTCCCAATAACCCAAACCCTCACTAACTCAAACCTCACGCTAACTCTAACCAAAGTCGATTTCCCCTGGATTTCCTTTATACATTAACTGTAATTTTACCCTCGGTAACTCAAGCCCTCGATAACTTAAACCTGACGCTAACACTAAAAGACAATTTACCTAGAATGTTTGAGTTATCGGGAGTTGACTGTAGCCAATGTGGAAATAAAGAGTGGCTGCTTCATTGTACCTGTATTGTACTTAACAAATCACTGAATAGTGAACACCGTCAACTTCAGCGCCGTTGACGTGGAGATTGTCAATTTGATCTAAAATTGGTCCCAGACATGCCTTTGCTTCCTTGTAGTCCTTGTTTCCTGTAGGAATACAAATACAAGTTCTTTAGAATGATTTTCAGACATGTCCTTAAAGAAGTAGCTGATAAGAGAGTTAATTATAAAAGATCAAAGCACTTTTTTTGGTGATCATTTTGTTAGGTCTCATAACCTTTTCACTTCATTATGTACCGGTAATGTCAGGGGAAAATTGATTTTGTTCACTTTACATGCCTCATGTAGACACCCTTCAATTTTCCTCAGAGCACACCCCTGCTTTCGGGGCTAATAGTGTGTAAATAGCAATATTTTAAACTGTCAGTGTCCGATCATGTCATTTTTGCAGTTTGCTTAATATACAAATATGCATCAGTGATGCATGTAACACCAGCCCCCTTACAGTCCACAAAACTGAGGTACAACTTACTATTGCACAAAGCAACACAGTACTGGTGGTCACAATCATTTTCCTTTTCCTCAATTAGGCTGAATTCAGCCTTCACCGTACCAATTTTGTTGCTTGTTCTTCTTCCATCAGCTGCAAAACGGAGGCTGATCATATTACCATTTGACTGGACTGCTTTTTTGACTCTTAAAATGGTCAGGAGCTGTTCCAAAACCTCTTTAATGCTGCGCCTTGCTCCATCTCCATTTTTAGCCTGGAAATGAGAACGGTTTTTTAATTTTTTTTTCATGCTAGTTAGAAATAAACCATGAAAATACATGTTTTTTGTTTGTTTAAGAAATGATCATTATTTTTCTGTTTCTACATTAATCTTGTGTACTGAAACCCCAATTTATGGTTTTTTAAACCCTGTATTACATAAAGACCACAGAAAGATCCTAGCACTTGTATTTAAAGAAGATAATTAGAATATACTTCAGGTATTGATTTAATATTAACAATTTCATTCTGCTTGTTTCTTTCTTGTTTTACAGCACTGAACGGTGGTAAGGCAAAACGCTGGTCTTCTGGCAAGGACATTCTTAACTCATGATACGCCTCATCTGATATCAGACCACTGTCTTTCGCTACCAGCACTCTCTTGGTAGTTTCACATGATGTGGGCTCCAGCTCTTCACTGCTGTCTTCTTCTGACAGAGGAATGATTACCTCTTGACCCTGAACGTCAAATTTAATCTGAACCAAAGCAAACCGTTTTTACACCAGTGCTACTTGTCTTGCAGGATCTTTTGGTAGAGGATACTTTTTAACCAAAATTTGATTTCAAAGGCACATTTTGATATGTGTACCTGAGGTTATGAAAGAACAAGTCTGTGGAATTCTTCCTCCGTTCTTAATGCAAAAATATATCTTTAACTTATTATATCTGAACAGAAGAAAAGGACATCAGCTTACCTCCACTGGCTTGAACTCATCCAGAGCAGGTAATGATTGAATTACCAGTTTCTTGATTTTTTGTCGTTTTTCATTTCTCGCCGACTTTAAAAGTTGCCAAAGTTGTTTCTTGCTGTTGTAAAAACGTTGCCATTTTGTATTTTTTCTATTTTTTGCTCGTTTTCTTGTTGGACGGCGTGAACTTGAACGTTCAGTTGCTGGTAGTGGAAGCGAAGCGCTTCATTTTCTACACGGGGCCAGTTGATTTCTGTATTATACACTTCGTAAAGAGGAAGAGTCCATTCTAGTGTCTTATGGCTGTGCCCGAAACTGTGTGCCTTCTGATGTTTGGAAAACGTTTGTGCATTTTAGTATTAACCATATGAGATCAGTTTTGTTTGTGGCACGAACTGTAAATTCTCTGCTTTTTAGGGACTATTGTTTTTTAGTTTTGTTCTGACTCTCACGTAAGTAGCGCAAACTCTTTAATACTACACGACAACTTCCATTATTTCCTTTGATAATCGTGTAAACTGACTCTTTGTTTACACAACTGTGCAAGTCGTATACAATTTTTACCAGTGCGTTAGTTATATTGGATTAATAGGCATTTAGAGGTTAATCTATTTCGTTTAAATTTCTCGAAGTGCCGTAACGTAGTCGTTAATGTGCAAAGCGTGCGCACTAGAGCATTGTTTACAGTGGATTTCTTTTTCAATGGACGTTAAGCTTCGCAGGCAGTGAGGTTTCAAAGGAGGTGCGATTTTATTCTGTTCCTTTTCAGTGTTTCGATCGTCATCTGAAAATTGTCTTTTTATAGATTTAAATCACACAAGTAAACAGCGCGTTCATGTTAGGGAACTTACTCACCAAGCGCGAGAATTTTGCTTGAAAAGAGCAATAAATTATATCAGCAACGGTCGGGGGCATAGAACCGTGTTTTAAACTTCGTGGGCAGTGAGGTGAAAGGAGGTCCGATTTTTTCGGTCTTTTTGTTTGATGTTCCTTTTCGATATATTAATCGTCATCTGAAAATAAGCTTTCTTTTGTCTGATTTAAATCACACAAGTAAACAACGCGTTCATATTAGAGAAGTTACGCTCCAAGCGCGAGAATTTTGCTTGAAAAGAGCAATAAATTATATCAGTTTAAAGGGCCGGGGTTTCAGAACCGTGTTTTAAGCTTCGCTGGCAGTGAGGTGGAAGGTGTTATTTTGTTCCTTTATTTTTTACTCACGCTCTTCAATGCATTCAATGGGATGTGCATTTAATTCTTGTTCAAACAAACGACTGTAAAATATAACCGTCATTTACATGAAGAATAAAATTTCCTTGCGCAGAATTCAAACAGTGCCAACTCGGCAACAGAATATAAAGCGGGCTGTTAAAACCACTGATCAGAGCGCCGCGATCAAACCACCGGAATTGTAAGTTCTCGGCTCCGTCGATTCAATCCGTGGTTAAAGTTCCTTATCATTGTTACTACGAGAAGTCATTTTTTGAAAAATTTATTTGAAAACCCAAATGTTTCTGTACTCGAACGAAATTTGCGTTACAATTGCAGCGGAATGTGACCGTAACTCAACTAAAATTTTTAATCGATGCGATGAAAACTACACCACAGAGCTGTCTCGAATCTGAGCGTTTTTCCTAAAAAAAAATTGTTTTTAAATTAACAGCAGCTGGGTTGGACTAAAAAGTCAATAACACAATGCTAATTGATAAATTGCCATTTCAAAACAGACTTTCTCTTGTCTAAAAACACACAAAATGTACCTCAAATCGCTGATTCGGTGTTTCTTCTGCCGATCCTAGCCGCTTAGGAAACAGTGATAAATTCATCCAGGGCAAATTTCTTTTGATCTTTTGACTTTTTTCTTCAAAATGACAACTGAGTACTTTCTTCAACTTCCACTTTTCATTTGTACATTTCATCGGTGCATTTTACTGACTAGAGAGAAGATTTGCTAAATTTGCCTCACTTTTACCGCGCTTGCTCAGTTGTTTGGCGTGCACCCATGAGCAAATGGTAGATGCCTATCTGACCAATCAGAACGCGCGCTCTAATTTTGTTATATTATAATCGAACTAGTCAATGATATGCCGGTTCCATTATTTAGTGAAGACCTTCGATGGTGGGTTATATGGTTTGTCCATCTTCTTCAGCATTCAGTTACAGAGGCTTCATTTTCCTTGGGGGTTTCTGAAAGAACAGATGAGTGCTTTATTTCTAAATGTCTTGTGGCTGGCATTCAGTTCACTATGCGCAGACTTCTCATTCAACGTAGCTGTAGAGAGAGTGTCTGCTACATGCATGTACTTGCCAGGCACATAAGTAGTGCTGATGTCATACTTCTGTAGTCTTAGAAGTAGACGCTGAAGCCTTGCAGGGGATTTAACCAGCGGCTTCTTTGTGATTGGAACAAGTGGTTTGTGGTCTGAGTCCACTTCAACTGGCCCGCCATACACATAGTGGTTGAATCTCTCGCACCCAAATACAACTGCGAGAAGTTCCTTCTCAATCTGACAGTAAGTTTTCTTAGCTGATGTAAGGGACCTTGATGCGTAAGCATGCTTCCTGGAGGATGTATGCTCCCAGACCTGACTTAGACGCATCCACTTGCAGCTTGACTGGCTTGGTAGGATCAAGCAATTTTAGAATAGGCTGGCTAGACAAGATTCCTTTGAGACGTTCCACTGACGGTGTGTGCTCGTGCGACCAGGTCCATGCTGCTTCTTTCTTTAAGTTTTGTCGCAATGGTGCAGTAATTTCCGACTGTTTGGGAATAAACTGGGAGAAATAGTTGACCATTCCCAAGAATCTCTGCAACTCTTCTTTGCTCTGAGGCGAGGGCATCTCAATTATGGCGCACACTTTCTCAGCATCTGGTTTCAGCCCTGATTCAGACGCGATGTTTCCCATGTACTTCGCTTCACTGACTTTGTACTGAAACTTTGCTGTATTATACTTTACGTTTCCCTCTCGGGCCCTTTGCAACAGCTTGACCATGATTTCGTCATGTTCTTGCTCATCTGCAGCAGCGACAATGATGTCATCGAAGATGACTTCCACGCCGTCAATGTCTCCAAATATTCATTCTTCTTCTGAAAGACTTCTGAGGTGGACTTAATGCCGAAGGGCATTCGTTTAAAGCGATAACGGCCGTAAGGTGTACTGATCGTGCAGAGGTAAGAGCTTTCATCATCTAGGGGTACCTGCCAGAAGCCATCCTTTTCATCAACAATAGAGTAGACCCTTTTGCCAGTCAGGCGACTTGCCATGTCCTCTGCTGTCGGGATTCTGTGATGCTCACGAGGAATTGCCTTGTTAGAATCTCTTGGATCCAAGCATAATCGCAACGATCCGTCACGTTTCTCCACAATGACTAGACTGTTAACCCATGGAGTGGGTATATCCACTTTCTGGATAATATCTCTCTCCTCTACCTCTTGAAGTTTCAGTTTTAGTCTCTCCAGCAGGCTTTTCGGCACTCTGCGAGGTGGATGAACTACAGGCTCGACTTTGTCATCCAATTCAATGTGATACTCGCCTTCCATGCGCCCAACCCAGTGAACACATCGGAGAAGTCCTTTATAATTTCAGACTTGAAGCGGGGACTGGGCAAGAGTTTCAACCCTTCTGACGAGATTTAATTTCTGGCAAGCTGGAAGTCCTAAAATCGGCGGGGATTCAACAGCAATGACGAAATACGGGAGAGTTTTTTCCATTCCTTGAACCTTACAGCTTAAGTTCAGTTTTCCTTCAGGCTTCACCTTGAACTCTCCATACGATGAAAAAACAAGGCTTGTTTCTAGCAGCGGTGATTTGTTCTTGAGTTTAGAGTAAACACTAAGTGGTAATACGTTGGCTTCAGCTTCGGTATCCAGTGTAAATTTAACTGTTGTTCCACCGTTCGCACTTGGGCGCATCACAAAAACTTTGCGAAAAACTAAACAGGGCTGTGATCTCTTATACCAATATTAGAGACACCAAAAGTAAGAACTACCTCAGAACAGTTAGTAAAGTCTAAGCAATTAAAGTGGAGGGAAATTTACAACGAATATGATCATTGAGCTGCTGCAGGTCATCAACGTCAGTAATCCTGCAGCGCAAATTAGCATTATCATCTAACTGAGACGTAGCTAAGTTAAATTCATGTTGGCAACTAAAATCCACCCTACCCATCATAACCCTTTTTATAGCGGAGCTCTCGAGCGGAGCACCATGGGTAAGAAAATGAAGTAATTTACCCATCCTAGAAAACTTGGTAATCACGTGACCGTACACCGACCGACCGACCGACTGTCCGTCTGCACCACAGGCATACCAATGTAAAATAACTCAATCAACAGGTATGGCAACCCAAATGCAACTCGAGGTTATTTTGGCGGGAAATCGCATAGCCACCGGCGTCTTGTAAAGCAGAGACAACTTAAGAGTAAATAAAGACGAAACAGAAAGCGGAAATTGTTTCTGTATCCGTGTTGTCTAAAGTATTTAGTTTAGATTAACTGTCATGTCCGAAAATCTGGAATACAGAGCAGGAGAAAGGCAGAGAAAAAGAGAAAGTAGGCGGCAGGCCAGCGAAGCTCAGCGAGAAAAAGGGCGACAGAGCTAGAGGTCTAGAGCGAGAGATAAAAAACAAAGGAGACATTTTTTTGTCGGAAGAACAACATGAAAATTTTGTAGCGCCGGTGACAAAATGGGAAATGCTAGCGGCCACCAATGCAAGGTGAAAATGAGCGGCAGTGAAAAAAAAGTGAACGAGAACACGTACGACATTTCCTCCATAAAACGTGCAACTAAGTTTCTGGACGTTTCACGTTCTAGTCGTGCAAAACAACGGCAAAGAAATGTACAAAAAAACTGTGCTGCACTTGCAAAGTTGCTTTTTTTGATAATTAGACTTCTTGTTGTTTTTCACCATTCTCCGGCGTTGCCTTCGCCGCTTAACATTACACGATTTTATATTTTGTTTGAACAAACTATAAATATTATCGAGAGCTTCGCTTTTAGCCCTGGCTAAATCTGTATATTACGTATATACCAACTGTGAATACGAATACGTTATTTTCTAATTTTTCATTTAGTTTTGAGATTCTAAAGGACTGGTGACGTTCTGCTTTACCATCTAATAGTCTAGGGATTATCTGGTAAGCTCCCAATGCATCGGTTCGCATTTCTTTGTCTTTTCAGTGTCCATCTTGTCCTCTGTGGGTTTACAAAGATAACGAGGTTGACAAGGGTTAAAGGGGCTACAGGGCTTACAGGGATTACGGAGGTTACAGGGATAACAGCCAGCGGATAACCTGATTTGACAGCTGTGAACTAACCACAACATGGATATGTAATATCAGGTTGCAGGCTCCCACACTAGCTAGAAAGTGTGACATTTCCTCTTGGTTTGCCTGTGGTGCGGACGGGCGAACGTACGGTAACCTGACTACCAAAATTTCTCGGAAGGATCGATAACCAGATTTACTTGGATATGGGGCTTCGCTAATGTTTTATACATAATATTTGTATACTAGTTATAGCTATCGCTAAGTGCTAAGGAGCAAAGATCTTACCTATGCGCGCGCTGTTCAATTTGTTTACAAATGTCATGAAATATAGTAATTGATGAAAAATAGATTGAACTTAATTCGATTGCATTGAAATTAGTGCAAGCTTAAAGCAAGGGGCACACATACACCAACCCACGCCGGGCCAGTACCTCACGCATACGGACAGCCATATCACTCGGGCAGTGGCAGCCACAGACAGCTGTTTCGCCCTTATGGGGGCCCACCAGCGTGGCAATAGGCTGAATTAGGAACAGAAGGGGAACGTCAGTCGACACCAGGAAAGCGAGCGGAAAGGACTAAACGCGATTTCCGGTGCTCAATTTGCCTCTCTTCGATTGGTCATTGCAGTTGTTTTATTTGCGGGCGCCGTCGTCAACTGACGTTCCCGTTCTGTTGCTAAATCAGCCTATTGCCGTTCGGTTAATGAACGGGGAAAACCCGCGTCTCAAAAAGCCCTTACTGCCGAGGTAAATGCAAAGCAGTCTATCAAGCGCCAGCTCCACACAACACATGTGACAGCTGTTGGCTGGGAACCGCTCAGCAGTTCTACCACGACATGCGCGGAGAAGGTGGAGATGTAGAAGATGAAATACACTTTTTAACTCTATGCCCTGCGTATCAAGAAAAAAGAAGTACTTTATTTGAATACTTAAACAAAGAATACAGAATATCAGTAAACAGAATGGCACCATATGATGTTTTTCTGTTGTTAATAAACCCTCCGAGCAAGAACAAACCAGTGCAAAAGTTAATTGCAAAATACGTATTCGACTGCTATGAGAAAAGAAGATCATTAGTTCTTTAGGTTAACATTGATTATAGTTCCACTAGTGTGCAATGTGTGTTATGATTTTGAAATTATTTGGATAAAGTCGATCCAAATAGGACTGTATAAGACTGCAAATAAAGCATTGTCTTGTCTTGTCTTGTCTACAACATATTTCTCGATAAGAAAGTTTCGACCGCAGACTTCAGGTCTTCGTCAGGCGATATTGTCGATTTACTGAGTCAGACTATTTGTACCACCGTGGTTGTTAGTGATTGTTGTATCACAAACCTCGCTAATGGTTGGTGGGTTTCGATCCAAGGCATTGTTGGTCAGGTATTATCTGAGGAGGAAACTGATCTCTCAGCGGTCCGTTTTGGTAACGATCGGCTGTTATGTTGTCTGATTGTAGGCATCCACGCTTCAGGAATCTCACTTCCACTGTCTCTGTTGATGTTATTAGGGTGAAGTGTTATTTGAATAGCCTCTTGAAACTCTACGAAAGTACCAGTGCTTTGGATCGAAACCCACCAACCATGAGCGAGGTTCGTGATACACCAATCACTAACAACCACGGTGGTACAAATAGTCTGACTCAGTAAACCTACACTATCGCCTGATGAAGACCTGCAGTGTGTGGTCGAAACGTCGTGATCAATATCAAAGTGACAATCGTGAGACAAATGATAAACTAAACCCTTTATACACATTACCCATGATAATTAATATCTCTCATGGCAATATTTACACACACACTACTACAAAATATTTGTATATAGATCAGATAGGGTTACTTTGATTTTGCCGCATTACAGGAGCACTTATAACAACGTACTGCAAACATACTGAAAGCCATTGCTCATTGGGAAAAAACGCTGTATATTCAACCGGAATTATTCCCTAAACAGCTGGGTAGCTTACTAAAAGACCTTAACCGAGTAATTCAGTACGCATTTACTTAAGCACTTTAGAATCAGGCCAGGTAACTAACTGAACCTTGAAAGAGTTAGGTAAGATCATGAAAGGACCAATCACTGCTGGAGGTACGAGGCAGTCTTTCCTCGACGGTGTTCAAGAGGTGGAGTTGCGTTTTACTTCTCCAATAAATTTCAGAAACAAAACAAGTAGGAAAGCATTGTTTATCAATACCCCGTGCTAGCAAAACTGGTTATCTGAAAGCAGAGTCGAGGATGGGAAGAGGTTCTATCTGCTAATTGGTAGCAGTTAATTCGATGTTTCTACTCAACCGTTGAAATTAGTGGCGAGGGAGGGAAGTCAATGGGTGTGCTATCATTCTGTTCACGCTTGTGTGGTCTTTCAGTGACTTTGCATAACTTTCGAAATTCTCGGAAAAGAGAATAGATTAACTCAGTTATTCTAGAAAAACGTTTCGTGGAAACTTAGAAAAAATATTCTTCAGGAGATTGTAAAGGAGGTCTTTCGATTATCTTGGATAAGACAGGGTTTTTCTTTTATCAATCCCCGTTTATCCTTTGAGAAGTAGTTAAACGACACTGACTATGAACAATAGGAATGTTAGCAATCTTCAAAGGTAATTGTCTTTGATAATTAAGAATCGTGCTTCGTAAAAGAGTTAAGGCGAAACGACAAAGATCATGAACAGACCTGGTCACTGCTGGCGGTGCGAGGCAGTCTGCACTCAACGGTGCTCGCGATGTGGAGTGGCGTATTACTGCTCCAAGCAGTGTCAGAAACAAGACAAGTGGCGCCATCAACCCCAGTGCGATGCGGCAGCGTTGAATATGCAGTGCTCCGGCTGCGGCGTTAAGCAGGAGGGAATGTTGAAATGTACCAACTGTTTGAAATCCTACTATTGCAACGCAGAATGTCAGAGAAAGGACTGGGAGAGACACAAGTCTTTCTGTCAGAAAGCTGTTGACGAAACGTTGAGATTAGTAGAAGAAATTAAGTTTCTTCACCAGATGAAAAAGGATAACCCTGGCCTTCTCGCTACCTATTACTGGGGTAATGTGCCTGCTGTGGATCTGCTCAATTTGTCGATGAATGAAGGGGAAGAGTATTCGAACCCATTGGCTTTGTTGCTTTGCGGAGTTGGTGACCCAAGGAATGTTCTACTCACGATTGCTTCGTTACCTAATGTTTATACACAGCAAATCAGCTTCGTTATAAACGACATCTGTCCTTGTACCCTGGCCAGAACCGTTCTGCTTCTATACATGTTATATAAAGGTAGTTTGGATTGCTAGTTGTGTATTTTATATATATATACATATTTATGGTTACTTGTATATCTAGATGCTTTGAGGCGTCCCTAAATTTATTTTTCCATCATTGTATTAAATATTATCAAAACCATTCTTGGTAGCGGTTTAACTTGTAAAATCCTTGTTGATATTGGGAACTAATTATGCAATGCTTTTAAAATGTGACATCCTACGAAATTGAAGTGAGTTGTATCTGTATACCGTTTGAAGAGAGATTACGACTTCTCTTTCTGCATACATTGTAAAATCAATTCTATTTCTGAAAGGAAATTGCTATAACTTCCCTTCCTTAGTCGCAAGAATTCTGAAATCTGGCCCAGAGAAGATCTATTTAGTCTGTAATAAGACGAAAAAAAGTTTAAGTTTTTTACCTTCATATCTATCGTGAAATTATTATTTTTGCAGAGCTCCTATGTTGCACAGTATCCGGCCAGCAGGCCCAGTATCCAACCACAACAAAAACAACGTAATTTTCGACAGGCAAGCCACATATAGGCTACCCTGGGTCTAGCAAAGTAGTCTGGCATTCCATTCCGAAAATATAACTCGCCTTAAACAAGGAACCTAGCATCTGAAACAAAACATTGTATAAAATGCTGGTTATGGTGGGGAGAACTGCGCGAGCGGCTGATTAAGTTTGGTCTGGGGCTGTGGAGATAAAATATGAAAAAAGAAACGAACAAAACGCAGTTCAGATTGAGTAGAATTACATTGTACGTATTACATGTATTTCCTAAGCTATAATTAAGGTCATAGATAAGAAATAAATATAGTCCGGAGAATTCACGCTGCCAATTCAACGATTTTGCACAGCAAAGATAAAACTGGCCGGATACTGGGCACCTGAAGTCAATACAATAGTGAATGTTTCTGGCCTCGTTTATTCCAGACAAGTTAAATTTCAAGAATAAATAGTGAATTTTCTGACAAATTAACTCGTTAGGTATCTTCACTTCAAATATTCAACAAATTCTTTGAAAATATTACCTATTACTGAACCGTTATTTGAACAGCACTAGTTTTACTGCGCAGTAAACAAAGTAAATATTGGCCGAGATAATTTTACTCAGCTGAACAGATCGGCGCCTTCTCCAACTGTTTCTCAAGCTGTAAGCCCGCCAAAATTTACATTTCATAGCTAAAATGTTTGGTTCGCAATGGGAATAATTGAGGTTTTGTTTTCCCAGTAGTGGCCGAAAACTGGTACCTTCCGGTATGTGGGCAACATATTGTAGTACTGGTATAAACTAGATTTCTTTTCTCTTAAGCGCATGCAGTTTTAGCTAAAACTTACCATAACTCTTGTGCACTATTTGTAGGGGGAAATGGCGTCTCTTCGGCAGTGGTCCGGATTTGGTACTCTGTCCGCATTTCTGAGAAAGATTTTTCCGTGCTAATATCAGCCCTTCAAGACCTCGTGGCCACAGCCGAACTGTGCACCATCACCGATGGCAAGATGGACGTTTCTACTGCTCAGCTGGGGCAGCTTAAGACTGTTTGGGCCACGTGGCTTCGTTTGTCAGAACTCAAAGGACCTTGGGTAACAGAGCTGAGGAAAGCAGCCCACTCGTCAGATTCAGGAAGAGAGGCTGGTATAAGGCATTACCTACACGCCATCCCTAAAGCGCACAGAGCGTCCGCACAACACTTTTTTGACACGGGCATCTTTCACACCACAACAAAATCTAAGGAATTAACCCAACAAAATCCAACCTTGACTGGTCGCGGAAGGCTCTCAGTATTAAGCTCTGAATTTCACTACGGCATACCTGCAGACGTGTTTCCATTCACGGGATGGGATTACAAAGCAATGGAGAAAATCTACAACGCTAAATCACTGCCGCATATGTACACCAGTTACATCTCAGATATCCTGCAGAAATCCTGTGAGAAAATGGCCAGTGGACGGGTGAAGTTTTATTTTATTTTGTGCGACTTTCTCAATATTGACCCTTACCTACCTGCAGATCTGAGCTATGACCGCATAACCACTTCCAACTTGTGGGATTTCTATCCCCTAGCAGATATGCTGACAAAATTCAAGAGCTTTCTTAACACTGCTAATCCCCACTCGGTGATGTTGACAGAAGCACAAAACTGGCCGAGAAACTATATGCCTGAAATCATTCACGTTAGGCCATATCAAGTCGGAATAGATAAACTATGTGGGACAGCTTTGAAAGACACACAGAATGCCGAACTTGTGAATTCATCGGGACTTACTACTGTTGTGGAATATCTTGACTTGACAGAAGACTTTCTTCGTTTTCTACGCTCATCTCTTCTAGTCTCGTGTACAGATAAGCAGTTAGCTTCCTTTAAAAGTAAAATGAAGATTCCATCTTTGAAATATCTGGTTCTTTTGCTGGGGCTGCAACTCCGAGACTTTATAAGAAACGAGAACACTGTTTCTCCTCCTAAATGGGCACTGAATTGTCGTCGAGTTGTCATGTTGAGAGGCTACGAGAGAGCACTGGAATGGAAACTTAATTCTGATTCTGCTGCTGAGGCTACAGCGCAATAAAATTAATCAAACTTTTTTCTGGCGGAGAATATTGTTTCGCAAATGTTAGGGAGTTCCGCAACTTTTTCCCGTGCTACTGGTAATGATTCGAGAAAAGTTCTGTGGATAGTTTGACGGAGCTGACTGCAAAACACCACAGTGTTTATCCTATACTTGCTAAAATATAGCAGGTTTTTGGCTGGTTTTTTATCGTTTTTCTTGTTATTAGAAGGACTGTTAGGCTTCGTTAGAAAACAGTTTTGAAATATGAACCGCGTTGAATGACTTAGTTTGGGTGGGGTCTTAGATGATGTACCATATTCTTGTCACACGAGAATAGCTCAGGCCACAAACTGTATCTCAGTTTCGAATTTCTCGGAAAAGTGAATACATGAACTTTTAATTGTAAGTTATTAATGAAGGAAATTTTTATGGAAAACATCGAAAGTGTTCTTTGTCATATTTGCCGTCAAATGTTACATCACGACAAATTAACCCATTCACCCTGAACATTTTGTGTGAAACTCAAGTGATAACGCATTCGAGCAGAACCACAACTGTCGAGAATGTTGTTTACAAGACAAATACTTTGCTGGCTTTTGTCCCGGCCTAATTTGGAAATTAAGACTTCTGATGTTCGTGCGTGCGCGTGCGCAGAAGAATCTTTGTTTGGATACCACAAGCCACTTAAAATAAACACTGAATAATTTGACATAGAGAAAATTCCAAGAAATCATATTATGTTAAAGGAGTTTTTGTCTCTGAACTCAGTCACCGTACTAATCAATCATTGCAAACAGGACAGGACAAAGCACGACGGACTATTTCCTCCTGCCCCTGCCTCTTTTAAAAGTTATGTTCAGGGTGATTCTATTATTGAGTCGAGGTTACCAGCAGAGTATACTTTCCGCTATATACTTATCTTCTCAAAACGATGATCTTGTCAGATCTCCAGGCAGTAGACTTAAAGATAGACTCGGATATTTTACAAAATCATGAAAATATGACAGATATCCTCATGAACTGAATAATTTAGCATATTTTAAGAAATTCTGAGAAAAAGGAATATATTAGATCTTCAAAGATCTGTCCCTGTCTCTCGTAAACGTTATGTACAGGGTGATTCTGTGCTTGCGTAGAAGAGGTTACCAGCAGAGTTTGCTTTCCGCCTCATACCTTCTCAAAACGATACACTTCAGAAAGTAGGCTTTAAGAAGGACTCTGATATTTTACGTGACCTTGAAAACATGACATGTATATGAATGAACAATTAAACATAAATTCTGAGAAAAAGGAATATATTAAATCTTTAACAATCTGTTTCCGAGTAAAAGGTGGTTGATGTCCGTGTATATCCTATCAAGAACAGCTATTTAACTTACATTTTAAAATGGCTAACCGGGAAGTTCTGTACTTCATCACCGCATAAGACACAAAAGCTCGACAATATTCATACAATGGGGCCTTCGTATTACACTAAATGAACAAAAGACATGGTCACAAATTAATTGTTAAGTCTATTCACATCTCTTGAATTATTTCGACAGTGAAATGATGAAATTCTGTTAAGCGGATGACATCACTGAACTCATGAACAGAGCTTGTCATTGCTGGCGGTGCGAGGTAGTCTGCACTCAAAAGTGTTCGCGATGCAGAGTAGCATTCTACTGCTCTAAGAAATGTCAGATCCGAGACAAGTGGCGACATCAGCCAGACTGCGATGCAGCAGCGCTGAAAATGCGGTGTTTCGCCTGCAATAATGAACAAGAGGGAATGATGACGTGTACCAACTGCTTGAAAGCCCATTATTGTGGCAGAGAATGTCAAAGAGAAGACTGGAGAAGGCATAAAACGTTCTGCGAGATGACTGTCGATCAAACGTTGATATTAGTTCACAAAATAAAGGACGTTTTGCAAATTGAAAATAGTTTTAAGGGCCTTTACGCCACCTATTACTGGGGTAATGTGCCTGCTGTGGACCTGCTCAATTTGTCGATGAATGAAGGGGAGGAGTATTCGAACCCACTGGCTTTGTTACTTTGCGGAGTTGGTGATCCAAGGAATGTTCTACTTTCCATTGCTTCTTTGCCTGATGTTTATACTCAACAAGTGAGCTTCGTTTTGAACGACATCTGTCCTTGTACCCTGGCCAGAATAGTCCTGCTTCTCTATATGTTATACAAAGGTATTTTTGTTAATGTTTGTAAATTATTGTACACTTTTTTAAGAGATTACATTTTTTGCTTAATTAGCTAAGGAGGTTTTTATTTGAAGCTTCAACTTTCACGCCTTATTGGATCTAAAGAAGGAATAATTTACACATATTAAATTCTGCAAGCAAAATACTGCAATGCTGATCGTACTACGTGAAAATTAACTCTGCAAGTCATCAACACGACCCCGAAAGAACTCAAAACAGAGCGGAATTGTAGCCATAGACAGCTGTTGCGCCCTTGCAGAATTTAAAACGTCTAATTATTATTTTTGCTGATCAGGTCTTTATAGATCCTACGTCCTTCGGCATATTCATTGGCGGTCCTATGCAGTGTTTGATGTTTGTACTTAATGAATTTTTGGGCCGTAGATCTTTTATAGATCCGTTATGCTGTAATTCTTGCATGGTTTTGTCCATGTTTTTGAGGTTGGTTTTGGCCAATTCTTTATTTTCTCTGCGAGACATCAACTTGACACTTGGACTCTTGCCCTCCAGAAGACACGTGTTATGGCGTGATTCTGTGGGTGTTGAGAGTTCTGGGTCAGGGCTTAATATAAAATCAGAGTGCGCGGATATTTTTTATCAGAGTTTTCTCTGGTTGTTGCGCCACACTGACGAGCGCTAAAAAGGGCGAAACAGCTGTCCATGGCTACAATCCCGCTCTGTTTTGAGTTCTTTCGGTGTCTTGTTGATGTCTCGCAGAGTTAATTTTCACGTAGTACGATCAGCATTGCAGTATTCTGCTTACAGAATTTAATATGACTACAAGGAATAATTGTTTAACAATTTCATGCTTCTCCTCTATCAATGTAAACATAGCTGTGACCAGTCTCATATGGCTAGTTTGTCGATGCAGAACAGTTAGGTTACCCGTCTTTCTTTGGTGAGCTATAAACTTGTAAGTGGGTACTTTTAGGTACTCAAGTTATTGCTGTGAGCGGCGCCACTATTCGTGACTCAGTCATACCATATTTAAACTTACTTTTGTTGGAAGCATTAAGCACAACAAAGTCATGGAGAATGTAGCGACATTTCACGAGGAAGACAATGTTCTTCTGTTGTTATGTTCTTAGAGTTTGGCCATCGATCGTATCGCTGTTTTGTTTCCACCGAGCGAAGATGAGATCTTGCGTTAAATTATATGCCTACTGTATCCAGCTATTTTATCGAGACTAATGGGGACAGTATGTGATGTCAAGTAGGGTGCAAACAAATTATTCTTGTGGTCGCGAGGAACTAATAAGTTTTATTTAGGTGTAGCATCTGAAGTTACTGCTGTTGTTTAAATTTGGGTTTCAAATCTCAAAGAACCCATATTTTTTCTTTATTCAGTGGATTTACTACTATCGCTAAGTGTGGCTAGTGACCCCAAGATCAAAGTTTAATTATATTAATATTCAACACCCATTCTCTCCTCTTACATTGGCAGGAGGTGATAACATCTTTCATGCCATGATTCGAATTTGGTATTCAGTCTGCATTTCTGAAGAAGACTTCATCTTGCTGACCTCATCACTTCGAGACCTTGCTACAACTAACGAATTAAGCAGTCTTACTAAAGGAGTGATGGATATTTCTGCTGAGCAAATGGAACAGCTTAAGAGTGTTTGGACAGCGTGGCTTTGCTTGTCAGAGCGCGAAGGACCATGGGTATCAAATGAAAGGAAAATGGTTTTCTCCGCTGATAGGTCAGACGTTCAGATTGGACTACCTCGTTACCTGGATACCATCCCAAAACCACACAGAAATTCTGCGAAAAAGTATTTTGACACGGGCATTTTTCCCTCTACAGCAAATCCCAAAGAACTAACTCGACAAAATCCTACTTTGACTGGTCGTGTACTCAGTCCACTTAGTCCAGAAGGCGCTGAGTTTGACTACAGCATGACTTCAGATCTGCATCCGTTCACTGGGTGGGATTACAAGGCGATAAAGAAAATCTGTTATTCTGACTCACTTCCAGAGATGTACACCATGTACGTGTCCCAGATCTTACAGAAATCCCTTGAAATGATGAACGCTGGTCGTGTTCAGTTCCGTTTTATTCTCTGCGATGCTCTAGAGATCGAGGCGCATCTTCCTGCGATTATCACGTATGACCGCATTACCACTTCCAACTTATGGGATTATCTACCCCTTTCCGTGTTACTGACAAAGATGAAGAGGTTTTTAAATAGGTCGAATCCTCATGCAGTCCTGTTGACTGAAACAATCAACATGCCGAAGGTTTTGCCGGAAATCGTTGAGAAACTGCCAAATAGTTGTAGTGATTTACTGCATGAGAGGGCTGTAAAGGACACGCAAGATCCAGAAATGGTCTCCTCTTCAGGTAATTCTACTGTTATCGAATATTTAAACCTGAGTGATGAATTTGTCATGTATCTGCGTGCATCTCTTCTAGTGTCTTGTACAGTCCCTAGGACTATATCTCCGGGATTTTATTAGAAACGAAAACACCGTTTTTCCTTTTAAATGGGCGGTTAATTGTCGTAGAGTTAACATGATGAGAGGCTATATCAGAACACTGGAATGGAAACTAATTTCTACCTAGGTACGGCTGCGGCAAAGTGAGACAAATTAAATCTCTCACAGCAATGAAACGTGTGCTGATTTAGCACGACTCTCAGTGTTGAAAACAGGAAGTACTCTAAAATCGAATTTTAATTCTAGGAATTTTTTCTCCAAGTCTTTTAATGATGTTATAGAAGGAAATACTAAAGTAATTTAGCTCTGAAATACAAAGGAAGAGAGACGTGTGCTGTCCGTGTATACCAGATTGTAACTTAATACTGCTATTATCATTATTATTATTATTATTATTTTGTTCATCTTCTTCTTCACCTGAATTGTACAGATTGTTTCATAACAGGATAAACAAAACAGTTTTGGATAACAGAAGAGAATCCAACCTCGTTGCCAGGGTTCTCTCTCTTGCTTCGAGAAAGAACTCTGGTTGCGGGTGGTCACATAGCCCCCCAAATCTGGGGCTAAGAAGAATTTACCTCATAGGAGGGGTAGTAGAGTATAAAATTGTCGCCGTTGTGGGAAAGGCACAAAATACACTGCACGCTAGAGAAGCATTACTTTGAAGTTATCAGAACAAGTTTATAGCAAAGGTTTTTCATATCATTCACGTGCCTTCGACCTAAAAAAATTGAAGTTCAAGTTGTTGTTGACTCGCGGAAAGTAAGTATTGCGTTGAAAACGTTTGATTCTTCTTTGCCGCGGTATGAAGTGGGGCCGGTTACCGGTCGATTAAGAACTGCAAACTTAAAGCCGGAAAGCCGTCAAGTTTCGAAATCATATTATGAGATGAAGAGGAAACAAATCAATTTTTGCATCTCCAGTTACTGCAATACTTTCATTTATCAAGAATTTAAGACCGCCGGTTGGAAAGGTTGGTGCTCATGCAAACCTTGCAAACCAGTCAGTGTAACGGCCGACCTCGATACAGAACTGAGACCAGACTTTAATCCATAAAAACCCTGAAATATAAATCAAAGGTAACTTACTTTTCTTCTTCATGCTGTCTTTTATCGACATTTAAAGGTGATCAAAAAAAGGAACCGAATCAGAAAACATAAGCTTAAACAAGTTAGCTAACATAAATCCAGCAGTGTTGTTGACAAAATTAGAGATAGCTAGAAAAGCTTGAGCTTAATATTTCATCTGTGTGATGAAAACGATAGAAGCACTTCTTGAAAGCATAATGAATAGAACTATTTGTATCACTGGTCATTAAAATACGACTTTTTAAAATAAACTTTGTGTGTGTTGTCAAGCGAGTACCTTCTTGTTTACACGACACTAAACAGACTGAAAATCAAACGGGCCGAATTCAAAATTTTCAGAACGATCTTCACAAAACATTGTTTCAAAAGAACAATAATAAACAAACCTCGCCCCTGTACTTAATTTTCCACAACGAATAGCATGTGCCTGAATACATATTACTGCCTCGAGGTTTAGGCCATATTCAGATAATACATTTGCCCTACTTTGATGTCCCTGATGAGGAGTTCATTGTCACGAAGCAAGAGAGAGAACCCTGGGAACGAGGTTGAGAAGAATCTTGAAAGCAGTTGTGTAACTTGTATTTCATTTCGGTCGGCGGTGGAAGAACATAAAAAATTAAAAACCAATAACTGCAACGGGCTTTTAATTAGTTGTTGGTAAAGAAATTTCTAGCTGCTACAATTTTTCGCATCAGTTCCCCCGTCAAAATTTAGATAACTAACGTCTGCATTCGAAGACCTTTCTGGACTCAGCCTTAATGAGAGAGACGCCTCATCTCCAGTTATAAGGATGTATCTTCAGGCTGACCTAACATATGTGGTTTGAAAGAATTCTCTCACACTCAAGTCAATATTCAGAAATCATCAGTTTGAAGAAATGAGGATGGGCGACATTTTCCTCAAGAACAAGTCATTTGAATATTTGGCTCAGTAAGTGTTTTGTGACGTTGTGTAATCCCCGCTCTTTATAGAGTTTCTTAACGTAGGAAAAACTAATTTGTCTCTTCCATTTTCGCGAAATGGAATAGTCGAGAGAACATTTACAATAATGACCATACAATTGAGAGAGGCAATAGCATCTGTCAGTAAAAAAATCACATGTTTTCGCTGAAACCGGTGCTAATGAATCACGTCTACTTCTCTATTGCAATTAAATTCATCTCATTGCTACTAAAGTAAAAGCAAATCTGCACGACACTGATATACTTTTACCAGAAAACATAAACATTCTCGCTATAATCCCTTTAGTTGTAATTTAGAGTGAGTTTATCTTTCAAAAAATAGAAGAGACTGCACCTGTCGGCAAACTAAAGAACTAAACCAAAAGTTAACAAGAGTTTCCTCTGTGGTACATTTTGTCCTCAAAAGAACTTGAATTGTAAGTGCATACTAATGTACTATACAAAGCGATAGCGTCCGAGAGAGCTGCCCTTTCGCAAGCTGTTGGAAGTACCTCCAAAACGTGCCAGTAACAAACGACTGTAAAGTACTTGGCTCCCAACTACACGTCTTAAACCAGCGCTAGTAAAAAAGTAACTGGTAAAGGAAGCAGCTGACTGTGCAAATTGGTCGATCCAAAATGGAGCGTTATCTGAACTGACCTCTAATTTTCAGTTACACGGGAGAGAGAAAACACTCCATAGCTCTAGTAGACCTAAAGGGTAGATTGTGTGGCTGGGCGAATAAGTCAGTAATAAACTATTGAGATGACGTGGGAAGGGTCCACTCTAAAGTAAATTCATCTCCCCTATTCAAGTTGACTCTACGGCAGTTCACAGCCCACTTGAAGGGAAACACAGTGTTTTCATTTCTCACATAGTCACGTAGCTCCAGGCCCAAATCAGAAGAGATAGTTTTTATGGATGGAAGCTTCTTCCTTTGTTTCCTGAAAGACTCCAATTCTGTTTCAGTGTGTGACTCGATAAGCGCGGCACGGAGGTAGAGCTGGAAGTCTGGAATAATGTTGTGGTATTCAATTAAGCTCGTCAAGTGCCCGGTCGCTACAAGCAATGGATTGTTTGTGTCCTTCACAACTTTCGGTGTAAGTTCAGGGGCCCTCAAAAATATATCAGCTTTCACTTCGGGCAAATAGTCATCCACCCAATTATGCATTTCAGTCATTAAGACTGAATGACTGTTGCTGACATTCAAGTACCCCTTGAATTTTGTTAGTAAGGAGGGAAGGGAAATGTAGTCGCTTAGATTTGATGTTGCGATACGGTCGTATGTAAGGTCGACAGGCAGGAATGGATCAATCATCATGCAGTCACATAGTATCACCTGCAACTTCACCCGACCACTTCTCAGTTTGTCAATGCACTTGTTCATGATATATGATAGGTAAGTGCTGAACATCTCTGGAAGCGAATCATTGTAGCAGACACTCGTCATGGCTTTGTAATCCCTGCTTGAAAAGGGAAGATTGCTGGGTTCTATGTTGAAGTCGTAGGCGTCTTGTTCTCCAGGCTCATACTGGAATAGATAACTTGTTAGAGTTACGTTCTCTCGCGTTAACTTCGATGATTTCACGCATTTTGAGGCAAAAAGCCCATCTTTCATCCATAACTTAGCAGATCTTTTGTGGTCTTTTGGGATCGAGTTTAGATAGTTAAAAATCCCAGCCTCTGATCCAGTATCGCTTTCGAAGGCGTCATTTCTTTGTTCAGTTACCCAGGGTCCTGTGAGAGAAGACAACTGGACCCAAACTTGCCACACCTCTTTCAGCTTACCCAGTTGATCAACTGACACCATGTTCACGAAGCCATTCGTTAGAGTGTTTAAATCACTAGCGTCCAAAAGGTCCTGCAAACCGGACATCAGCAGTGAAAAATCGCTTTCTGAAATTCGTAACGAATACCATATCCGGATTACAGTACCAATTCCGTCATTTTGTCCTGCAAGATGAAAAATATTCAATTTTAATTATAATATAACCATGCAAGTAGAAACAAGAGTCTCGGAGGAACCAGTGTTCTTTTGCTGAGATGGACTCTGTTTAGTCCATATTACTTGTCTTTCCTTTGCTTTTTAAAGGCTGCGTAATGAAGAGAAAGCGATCACATTGTCATGACCGTCTTATAGTAAAGCTAATCAACGCTTGCGGTTCATTAAAAGAAGTCATCTTTAAGACAGTTTTGATAAAACGTAGGCATAGGAGTACTTGATAACTGATCCAGATAGCCTCTGTTTTGAACACTGCATGCTTATTCATTGCGGGAGAAAAATTATGTCAAAGCTTCAGTTTTGATCTATATCATCCTACATACGTTCTGTGAAATCAAACGTTTTCAAATTTACAAAAACTTTCTTCACAATAGACCATCATAGCATGTATGTTTTGTTTTCCCAACTCAGAGCACGTAATGTTCTCCAGGGAATTTGCCTTTTGTCGCTCCATAATTTATGCATACATATTCGCTTCGATGCACCTACGTAGGACTTCATTAGGCAGAAACAGTTCTCAGGGGTACCATTACGTGGTAAAAAACGTCTGTTAAGGTGGCTCGATACAGTTTTTTGGGGTCAATACCTCCCAAGTTTGAGCATAAACTACGTCGCCATAAACAAATATTTGGAAAAATGGCCACCATAGTTGTATTAGATAAAGACGACAATTTGTTATGATCAGGGTTGCAATGACATCGGAGTTGCCATAGCAATGAAATGACGCTATTACCTATTTTACTTGCAGCAGTATATCTCGGCACTGGGAACTGTTCTTCCAAAATCGTTTACGAGAGCTTTTTCCTCAACCAGCGGCCTTGATGTTCAAGTTTAAGCGAAATCTGTAAATTCGCTAATATTTTGTCAGTAATTTTGTGTTTACAAGTGAGAGCTTCTGAGTATTCAGGGTATTGTCTCCAAGTTCCATTTTTTCGTGCACAACAATAGCTTGCATTTTTGATATTTCAAATTCATTGTTATTTACTGCTGTTCACGTGAAAATGAAACTTGGAGACAATACCTTCAATAACGACAGGCTTTCACTTGTAATGACTAAACTTCCGATAAAAAAATTAACGAATTGTAACCCTTATTTTACTGACTTAAATATACCAATAATCTTGAAACTAAAAGGTAATATAAAAGGAAGGTTAATCTCAAGAATCATAAATTTAAAAAAAAATCTATCGAGCGGTTTAAAAATTATTCGCTAATCTGTTAAAGAAGACCAAAATGTTTACAAAACCGCTAACGAGAGTGCTTCGATACGTACTTATAAACCCTTCTTTCTGGCAATCGGCTGGAGCTATCTGCATGATCTTTCACACACGTTTTCAAAAAGATTGAAACTACTGTGAGGTGAAAATTGCACGTCAAAAGCGCTTCGTTTTCTACAGATAACGGCCAAACATCAAGATTTTTCTTTAGTTACTGTGCATGTGTTACTAACCATAAAAACTACATTCCAAAATATCTCGATAACGCTCTTACAGATTTCGCTTAAACTTGACGAACATCAATCGTATTGGAGAAAAAAACTCTCGTGAACGATTTTAGAAGAACAGGTCGCAGTGCCGAGATATACTGCTGCAAGTAAAATAGGTAATAGCGTCATTTCGTTGCTATGACAACTCCGATGTCATTGCAACCCTGATCATAACAAATTGTCATCTTCAAAGACTGTATCGAGCCACCTAAATGAGTTGCTCAATCGGTGTCTTATTCAAGGGAATGCCATCGACGTTTTCAAGGGTTAACTAGCAGACGAAGTCCTTCTCTTCCGATTTAATATGGCCCGCATTGAACGCAATTATTGTTTTTCATATTTGACTGGGTTGGTGGTAATTTTCAATTATCATCTCATTGAAAAAAGGTTAATGTTTTGGTGTTTTTTTTTTTGTTTTCGTTTTGCATGATGACACTTTGTCATAGCTATTATCTGTTCTTATAATGTCACGATTTTGACTCCGATTAATTTGATTTACAGGCAATTGGTGAAAATTTCTAAAGATGGAGGCTGTCCAGATAAGGAGTGATATTTGGCCCATTATATGACTTCAGAACATCAATTGATCCTCTGGGAGGGTAGAATGATTCCCAGGGGGTGGGGCTACCTTGGGGCTTAAAAAGCCAGTTCTGAATGCGGTGAAAGCTAGGGGATCATTTGAGACTTTATGTCTGTTCATCTAAAAGGCTAATCCTAGCTGATTGTCACGTTTAAGGCTCCGAATTCCATTTGTACTTATTTGGAGAATCAACCACAAAACGACTCAACGACTATAGACCTTTTTATCTTGGTGTGTTTATCGCATTATTTCAATTCATGTTTTTTTTAATTATCATTTTAATAAATTATACTTTCCCATGCATGCAAGTGAATAGGGTGATAACTGAAAAAAAAAGTTCTGTGGAGTAATAGCGCGTGTTACGAAATGTAAAAGCCAACAAACCAAGCCAAAATGATCTCTTGCCGTGTACATGTAGTGAACGTACATGTGGACAAGAACAGACAAAAGCTGTCATTTGTTTATGTTTTAAGAGTGGTTGCAAGAGAAAACCGGGCAAAATGTTAAAAAATGTCATCGGAAGGGGGTCAACAGAATAAATAGATAGGTCTGGTGGAGTAATGGACAAATATACCAAACATAGTTTCTTCACTGCTCTTGTATTAGAGATACGAGCATCACTTTATTCGACACCCTCGGACGCCATTTTTAGAAGCAAATTCTTTTCACCATTTTCTGAAACTCACACAACCCTCAAAATTTAACGAGCGAAGTTTATTTTTTGTATGCGATACAACACATCACAGAACTACTTTCTAAAACCATAAGATTTGTTAAGTAGCCACGGAGAAGACTAACATTTTCTTATTTTATCTGACCTAAGCTCAGTGTCTTCAAACGAGCAAAAAATCGAGCATGTTTGAATTGATCTACAGCGCACAACTAAAACGACAGAACACCTCTGACAGCCAAATTGCAGTCTACTTTCATCCATGTAACCAAAACACTGATAATCATTTTGGGCCATTGAAACAGGAAGAAATTAGAAAACTCACATTTGTTATAGTTTCCAAGCTTTTTCTTGAAAACAGGCCGATCCCTTCGTGTTTGTTTTAAGTCCTCTTCGTGAATTTTCTTTCATATTTCGCTGTAAAGTATGTTCAGCAGCTGGAGAACATATCAAAAAGCTCGAAATACTGCCTAGGTTACATTTTGAAAGTGCAAAAAGTGCTGAACGATAGGATGAAACTAGAAAATAACAAAGCAACCCCATCTTGAAAATTCACTACTCAGGAGGGACTGGCACTAGTAGCTGCCTTGTCCACAAGTGATGAATTACCAAACAGATAAAAAACAAAAACAAACAAACCGGCTTATCAGCGACCTATTACGGTCCTATTTCTTCTTCAGTTACTACTTTTAGTTAAATTTAGCTCGTTTTGTGTTGTCGTTTTTTTATTTTGGCTGAGTGATGGGGTGTGGTGAACAGGTGACCAACTGGCATTACTTTATTCAGTCTTCATTTGCTCTTCATTCACTTCATTTTGAGTTATCCCATATAAGTCTTTGCGTTTCTTTGGACTCTTAATTGTATCATCTATTTTTGCGTCAGTCTTCAATCGCCGTCCATGTCCGAAGGTCCACTCATCTCCTGTTCCTGATTTTATGATGCACAGTTTCATAGTCCGGAAGGCTTCGCCCGAGGGGTACCTCTTTCAAGCATCAGGTGTAACAAAGGGTAGGAAAATCACAAGTTGAAGTACGTGAAAGGAGACAAAAATCTTTCATTAAGTATTCTAAAGGGCCTTTTATTAAAATGCTTCGAAGAAACACGCCTTATGGCAATATCATTTACATGTTAAGGTTACTCGAAAATGACCGGAAGACCTCCTTTCTTATTCTCACGAAGCAGATATATGAAAAGGGTACAACTTTTCAATGGAAGATACACGAAAGGGGTACCTTTTGTCAAAAATAGTATATTTAAGGGTACTGGACTTCGGGGAGAAGCCTCTCCGAACAAAGCTTTATTGAGTAGCCTCCCCCCCCTTCTCCCTAGGGCTTTTAACAAGTTGCTCGACAACTTTTTGGCAACTTGTAGTATTTCGAGCAACTTTTTTCGTTTCAAGCAACTTTTTCCATAATCTCTGAGCAATTTCTCTTACTAGTTTTCTTCCAATTCTGAGATATCTGAGCTGCTTTTAGTGCTTAAATTGACCTTGCTTCCATATTGCACAGTGTTTTAGTAGACAATTTATGAATTTCCTATGAAAAAGGAGCCAGATCCTCTCCCCTTGGGGGCAGATGATGGGCGCAAGATGCAGCTGTGCTGCTAGGTCAGAGGTTTTTTTTGAACAAAATTCAAAATGGCGGACGTCGATTTACACTTGACTGACACGAGTGTCTGAGGTGAAGAAGGTCATTCAGCAATTTTAATGGCTCATACTAGAATTTTTACAAGATTAATATTGATATTGATGTATAGTCTTTACTCATCCATTTTTTTTGTTTTAATTGTGGTTTAAGGGCTCCTGATGGCGGACAGAGTTATCTAGCAACTCTAATTACGCTGCCAAATTGCACAAAATTACTTTTTTATACTCTAACAGGAGCCATCTATATATACATCGGGGTAGTAGACCGTAACTGGATACCTTTTCCAGGGATGGGGTTGACCTCATCGAAATATATATATTAGCCATTAAATGTACTATTTTTAGCACATTTTGTGCCATCTTGTGTGACTCGCTCGCGCATTTTTTCCAACTGCGCCGTGGAGAGGATTAACAAACGAAATGGCGTTGGAAATTACCTCCGTAGCAGATGAATAAACTCCATTTCTGTTATCATTGCCTCCTCTGAATTTAAGACAAGACCTGGACGATTACTCTAAATGTGAGGACTGTCAACGTGTTTCTGCTTGTGTTAAACACCGTAGTGAGAGTGTTTTTTGACAAATCCAGTGACGAAGAGATGTAGGAGATGTCAATTCTTTCACGACTACACCAGTAAACAAAAAGGAACCTAGTGGCTGTAAACTTCCAGGTGTACGATTTCTATCGATGATCAATATGACGGAAAA
>CALNXK010000097.1:1922500-1992762 GCA_942486035.1 Porites lobata
GCTTTCCCAGTTCTTTCTCTGGCAATCTCTATCGCAATACCATGATCTAAGACAAGTAGAGCATTTTAACATGCCTTCATCTGTTCTACCGCATCCCATACACTGCTTTTTCAGCGCTGCTGCATCGCAGTCGGGTTGATGTCGCCACTTGTCTTGTTTCTGACATTTCTTGGAGCAGTAATATGCCACTCTGCATCGCGAACACAGCTGAGTGCAGACTGCCTCGCACCGCCAGCAATGACCAACTCTATTCATGATCGGGATCTCATGCGATTTTCATATGGTACACCGTTATTGTTTCTGTGTCGCAGTAATTAAAGAAGAAGCTTTGCAATTCACTCGTGATCGAGTCTTTTCAAGTTCGTTCGTTACGCAACGCTGCTGCTGAATCACCCTTAATTAATGTGATATATACAAATGATTAATGTGATATATACAAATGCTTGTTGTGAGAAGGAACTACTATGAACACGGAAGCAGATCGCTGAGACGTCAATATATTCTGTTTTCTGAGAATTTCTTAACATATGCTAATTGATTCAGTAGTTCATAGGGTCACCTGTCTTATTTTTAGAATCGCCGCGTAGCTATAGAACATTTCTGCCCTTCATTAAGCACAGCGTTGCGATTAAAACATTACAATTCAACGGCAATCTACTGTTAATGCCCCGTTGGACAAGACTGCCATGTCGCTTAAGAATGCAAAGTAACTCAAGTACTTAGTAGCCTGGGGGGGGGGACTCAACAAAGTTTTATAGGGGGAGGATCCATCACCCGGAGCTCAAACCCACAACCTTTTTATTTACCATTTTTGACAGAAAAGGTACCCTTTTAGTTGGTATACCTATTATTGACAAATGCTACCCCCCTATCATATGTCTAGTTTAGTACGCTGCATCCTATGTAACTGCTGTAAATGCACCGTCTATTGTTTTTTTTTTAATCAGAACAAAACACTTTTTGAATAACCAGATAGTTTTCTTGGGTCCTTTACAGACCAAAATGACACACTTCCCTAACCTTTCATACTCTTCAACGAGTGAAATTTCACCAGAACCAGGTCCCAGTTTTTGGGAGCAGCTTTCCCATATAGGCTGTTATAAGGAGTATCCTGGGTCTGGGACGGCAGAGAAATTCTTCAACGGTGAAGGATGTATTGGCCGGAATCGCGCGACAACGGGAATAAAAAGCATCTTAGTTTGATAACAGCCAAGGAAATATACTTTCATGGCAAAACGTTCACCAATCACTCCAAGTCTCTTTCATGAAAGAGTCTCTTTTTGATGATTTAAATATATTCATGATTGCGTGAGCTCAGCATTTAAGATCACCAGGCCGAACACCGGGGATTAGCTTCAGTTTTCCCTCTATGAGAAGACAAAGCTCATCCGAATACTTTTGAGAAGTGCAATTTAAATGTGTTTTTGATGTTACAGAACCGCCATCTTTCCAGTTGTAAATAAACTCGTATGAGATAGCTTCTACAATATTGCTTTGCCACTCGAGTCTGCTTGCACTGCTAATGTATGCTGCAACTCAAGTTCTTGAAAAAACCCGCTCTATTCTCGGAAATCCCTTTGTAGAATGATAAGAAAGCTCGTTTATCTCTCTCTCTTTTTTGTTGTGCCACTTTTGTTTTGTTCTGTCGAGTGAATTATCACCCTTATTTACCTCTTGACTTCGACTTATAAAAAGTCTCAAACGGACCCTGTGCCTGTGATAAATGTTTATCAGACATGTTGTCACGGAATGTGGGGGGGGGATAGTGCGGCTTTGGTCTTTCTAGTTCCCAATTCGTTGTTGCATTGATGACTACGGTAACGTGGGTAGCTTGATATCAGATGTCATGGTGTCCTGTTACAACTGACATCTGACCTAGGAGTATCAAGTCATTTGTGTGGCATAGCAAATGCGTCATCATCATTTCTACCGAATGTCAATATCTAGTAATGTCTCATCTTATTAGTGATGAGAATATGAGCGAATGAAGGAGGAAAAGAAGTGCACACTAAGCCTTGAAGAAGAAGAGTATTGGTTAGGTGTCAGCTGGTTTGCTATATAACGGTCACGCGAAGACGATATCTCCCAGATTATTTTTAGTAAGTTTAAAATTCAAGGAAAAGATAAATATACCAAGGTAAGTTATCTGATTGAGTGTATTCTTTATCCTTAATGGCAACAAATGTCTTAATCACTACATCTTGCTAATTAGTCTATTAAGTACGGGGTAATTTGAGACGCCCAATAACTGATTCAACTTGAGGAAACGATCCCAGTAAGACGATGTAAAAGATAACCATTGCCGGCAGGAAGTATAGGTTTGTTTGCATTCCCGAGTATCTTTGAAGGCAGTTGCTGACTCAATGCTCTGCAACGAGGTAACCTAATAATTTCTCTTATATTCCAGAGACAACACGTAGCAGCAAAGATCATGAACAAACCCAACCATTGCTGGCGATGCGAGGCAATCTGTACTCAACAGTGTTCGCGACGCAGAGTGGCGCATTACTGCTCCAAGGAATGTCAGAAACAAGACAAGTGGCGACATCAACCCGAATGCGAGACAGCAGCGTTGAAATTGCAATGTTCAGCGTGCGATATTGAACAAGAGGGACTGATGAAGTGTACCAACTGTTTGAAAGCCTGTTATTGCAGCACGGAGTGTCAGAGAAGCGACTGGAAAAGACACAAAACGTTCTGCCACGATGCTGTTGACAAAACATTGAAATTAGCACAAAGAATGAAGGCGCTTCATGAGATGAAAAAAGATAACACAGGCCTCGGAGCTACTTACTACTGGGGTAATATCCCAGCTGTAGACCTGCTCAATTTGTCAATGAATGAAGGAGAAGAGTATTCTAATTCACTGGCTTTGTTGCTTTGCGGAGTTGGTGATCCAAGGAATGTTCTACTTACAACTGCTTCGTTACCTGATGTTTATACCCAGCAAGTCAGCATTGTTTTAAATGACATCTGTCCTTGCACATTGGCCAGAACCGTTCTGCTTCTATACATGTTATATAAAGGTATGTTTAATTATCAAGATATAAGTTGCTTAGGGTATACCGTAAATGATCGATTAAGCGCTGCAGCGCTTGTTTAATTTTTTCGTTTCATTTTTTGTTATAGGTGCGGCGCTTATTTCAACTACGGGTAAAACACTGAGGGGAATATAGAGAGTATGTATTAAATAGGGCACGTACGTAATTAATTTAGTATAAAATATGTACACCTAGAATTGTTATGTAAACCAGGTTTGAAAAGTTTCCACATATTTAAACTTTAGAACTCAGGAGTTGGTCGAGGTCTTATTTCTCAAGCGATATGGTTTTGATATCTCTTTATATCAAGCGCTGTAACAAAGGTGGCGCGTTAATTTGTAAATACCCAAATTAGCGCTGCGGCACTTATTCGAGTATACGTAATGGCGCTTAATCGATCATTTACGGTATTTTACTGGGCATGAAGCCTTTTTTGTACCTCAAGCTTTTAACTTCAAAAGGGGTTCCCTTGGAGCTTTCCTTCCTAAAAACACTTGATTTATTGATCTGACATTTTTGTTTTCGTAAGGATAATTTTTTAGATCCAGTGAAAAGGGACTGTAGTGTACCTTGAATCGGTGAGATGGAAAGAGCTCTTTTGTTGCGGGTAAGGGAGTTAATGAGACCAAACGCTGCATCTACAGTCCCCTCCTTACGTGTATGGACATCCTGAAGCACAGTATCGGATTATTTTTTTGAGTGGTTCGCAAGGACATCAATAAAAGGGTTCCAGCAACGGGAAAATTTTCTAAAGTTTTCTAACTGCTTTACCAGCATCAAGTGATTTTCACGTAAACGCAAACACGAAGTGCAGCTGTAAGTGCCATACGGAGTTATTTTTTCAATGAGGCTTAGCGGTTGAAATCTATAATTCCATCATTGCGTATAATAGTTAATTCATTTGTTTTGAGAATTTACGCATTTATTCCTTTTTTATTTATACGATACCTTAATTAATCATTAAGGGGATGGTGAATGTATCCCGGCGTAGCCAATCGAACGTTCGTTAATCGAACCCCGATTGAACGCCAATCGTTTGATTGACTTCGATTGGGTTCGGTAATGGAACTTATCGAACTCACCCCAAAATTTTGCCAATCAAACACTGCAACAATTGAACATAAAAACAGTTTCATCTGGTTTCAAAGAAGGTGTTGCGTTCAAATTAGTTGTATGTATTGGCTTCAATTTCAAACACGAGTACGCAAAAACAGCAAAGATGTCACCGAGGGCGCAAAGCGTGAAATGAACAATTCTGGAAACGATGGTTAAAAGCTACCACGCGTGCTCTTTCGCCGTCGGTGTCGATGAAATATTTAGTGGTCCTTTTTAAATTATCGAAACTTTATGTAAGAAAGTTTGACTTTTCTGGTATCCCTAAGGACATCACGATCGGTAAAGTCCCATTTCACATGGTTTTTCTGTGCCGTTCATGTTCCCAGTATTGATTCGAGTGTGAATTTATCGATTTTGAAACACTTAAACAATAAGAATTTTAGTTCCGGGTTAATTGAAATATTTTTGTTTTCAAACTGCTTCACATACATACCAGGGAGATATTTCCGATTCAATTTAAACTGGATACGTTTTGTCTTTCTGCCGAACAAAATCGAACTAATCGGGTCGATTGAGTTCGATTGGTTTGATTGAGTTCGGCTATCGAACTCACGATTTCGATTAATCGAGCTCACCGAAAAGGTCCAGTTCGATAATGTTCGATTACCGAACCAATCGAACAACAGTCCAACTGACTGGGTTCAATTGAGTTCGATTGATTTTTGGTTCGGTTTCGTTCGATTAGCTACCCCAGGATGTGTTCATAGGCTACAGCTGAAAAGTGTCTGCACATTGCAAGCAAGCTCTAAGTTTATCTCAACAAAGTTTTTGCAATTTCATGAGTTAACGTAGCCTGTGCCAGGTTTTCAGATAGTAGGGTCCTCACAAATATAAATCAAGCCAAGCAAAAATAAGACGCGCGCGATCTAGGGAAGGGGGCGGTGGATCACTTTTTGCTGCACGACTGCACTACTATCTTGGAGGCTGGAACAGACCATCGTAAACGGTAAACAAATGTTTCACTAGCCTTTAGCGAGAAATATTCCGCCTTGGTGCTCGATATTAACCAGCAAATCTTCATCTCTAGTTAAAATTGGGTTTCAAAATTACTTTTCACCCGTCTTAGGAGGAGCTGACGTCACTTCTGCAGTGGTCCGTATTTGGTACTCTGTCCGCATAACTAAAAAAGACTTCACACTGCTGACGTTAGCACTTCAAGACCTTGCGGCTACAGCTGAACCGAGCACCCTCACCGATGGCTTGATGGAGATTTCTGCTTCCCAGCTGAGCCAGCTTAAGATCGTTTGGTCCACGTGGCTTCGTTTATCAGAACAGAGAGGACCCTGGGTAGAAGATCTCAGAAAAATGGCGATCAGGGCGGATTCAGGTAGGGAAGATGGTTTAAGCCATTACCTGCATGCCATCCCCAAAGTGCACAGGGCGTCTGCACAACACTTCTTTGACACCGGCATCTTTCTCTCCACCAAAACGTCTAACGAATTAACGCAACAAAATCCTACGTTGACGGGTCGCGGTTTACACCGACTTTCATCAACCTCTGAATTTTACTACAGTATTCCTACAGATGTGCTTCCATTTACGGCGTGGGATTACAAAGCAGCCGAGAAAACTTGCTATGATAAATCACTGCCGATAATGTACACCAAATATTTGTCAGAGATCCTGCACAGATCCTCTGACAAAATGAGCCGTTGTCAGGTAAAGTTTTATTTTATTCTGTGCGACTTTCTGAACATCGACACCTTATTACCTGAAGGTTTGAGATATGATCGCGTATTGACTTCTAACTTGTGGGACTATTATCCCCTAAAGGATGTGCTGACAAAATTCAAAAGACTTTTAAACAGCACCAATCCTCATGCCGTCATAGTAACTGAGACACAAAACTGGCCGCGTAACTATGTGCCTGAAATCGTTCATCAATTGCCGTATTATCACGGATTGGAAGATCTCTTAAGAAAAGCTTTGAAAGACACACAAGATCCAGAACTTGTGGAGGAATCGGGACTTACGACAGTTGTAGAATATATCAACCTATCAGATGAATTTCTTCTCGTACTGCGCGCATCTCTGCTAGCCTCCTGTACAGAAAACGAGCTAACCTTGTTTAAAAAACAAAAGAAGATTCCATCCGTGAAGTCTCTCGTGAATTCACTGGGGCTGTATTTACGTGACTTTGTCAGAAACGAGAACACAGTGGTTCCGTTTAGATGGGCGGTGAATTGTCGTCGAGTTGTCATGTTGAGAGGCTACGAGAGAGCACTGGAATGGAAACTTAAAACAAATTAGGCTGATCACAGCATAATCAGCGTTGCATGGAGTTTCCCCGATAAGAGGGGCTCACAGCAATGTAAAAAACTCTAGACACTTTAAGTTCTAGATGAATTGACTGATAGATCGACCAAGGAAAAGACTTGTTACGCTGATTATATTGGATTGAATGTTGAGATACAGTACTCTTATCAACAAAACATGACAGTTTTATTTACCTGTTGAATTTATGAAAAGTTACTTATCATACAAGAATTGCGAACCTTTCATTTTGCTCTTTAATTCGAGGAAACAACGGGAAGCCTTTGTAATGTGCGATTTTCTAGGACAGGAAGCGTGACGAAGCCTTAAGAAAGTCTGCGTGGCAGGCTAGTGAAAAATATGCAGGAATGTTGTCTGTTCGTTCATATACACTGACAACTTCTAGGGAGGCCGGGCGAGAACTTAAAGAAACTTGCGTAAAAGATTCATGATAACCGTTTTGAATGAAAAGGAGTTCTTGTCCAGTTAATATGCGTTATTGACCAAGCGTGAGGTCAAGATTGTTGGATATTGGCCAAGTTCTTTTGGTTATTTATTAACCAAGCCGAAAAACGGAAGAGGCCAGAATCCAGCCTTCTTGACCGAACAAGCCTGGTCAATAACGGATTTATTATATGGCTGAGAAGGAAACGTTTGTACGGGACCAACGCGGAAAATCCCGCGCGGGCAAGATACGCCTATTTGACTGTTAGAGAATCCAATCAGAACGCAGGATTCCCTTCATCTTGCGAGTTTGTGGATTCAGCAATATATGAAAAAACTATATCACTCTGAAGTAGTTAGTGTAGTTGATATAGACCGGTGTAATCGGGTTAGTTTGGTGTGCTTGGTGTAGTTTAGTTTTATTGATGTAGTTGCTGTAGTTAGTTTAGTTGACGTAGGGCTAGCGTAGTTGCTGTAGTTTGGTGTACTTGGTGTTGTTTGGTGTAGTTAATGTACTTTGGTAAATAAAGTTGATTAGTTGGTGTAGTTCTGTGTAGACGGTGTAGTTTTGACGTAACGTCGGTGTAGTTTTGTGTGGTTTGGTGTACGAAACTATACCAAACTGAAGCAAATTAAACCAAACTGCCCAAACTAGACCAACTTTACTTTATTGAAATTCGCCACAGTGACTCAACACGGTGACAGGGGATGAAACGGGACTTACGCCCCTATTAATATCAACTCCTTCATTACCCACCCATCCCATTTAAGGTCGTACCACACCACCGGGGTCTACGCACCCTACTCTTTACGAACAGCAGTGTCGGTTCTTTTACGTCCCAAAAAAATCAGAACAGTGAAAGAGCTGTGAAACGGGGCCTTTGGTTTTTCGTCCTTATCCGAGAAGACACGAATGTCTAACCATTTGTAGAAGTCATAACAAAAAACACCGTGAGTGTTGCTCTGGCCAGGGTATGAACCCGCCACCTCCCGTTCGGCAACCTTGCCGCGAAATACACCCGTCCGCAACAACCTGCACCAAACTACATCAACATTCACTATATCCCAAGTAACAGTCATCATACCATCAAAATCATAGCACGGAAACGGCTCATGTCAAAGTAACGAGTGGCACTCGAAGTCACAGTTTATTTTATGGCTTCCTTCGCAATAGGGAACGATAAAGCGAATATTCTTGCTCTGATTGGCTACTCTCACGCTTGGTCAATAACGCATATATATTGTACTTCCTTATTGCACTCATGAAGTTTAATGCCCGATTAACGCCTGTGTGTCAGTTTGTCTTCAAAGTTATTTCATGCCAAGCAATTAGTCTTAGGACCATCTTTACCAAAGTTCCTTTTATTCTCCTGGAAATTTTGTATTGAAAAGAAGCGAAAAGTCGAGCCCTGTTTATTTTCCTGGCGAAATTTCCTGAAATCCTTTTGTAAACGGTAAAGGACCCTTGTTTTCCCGCTCGGAATGTGCCAAATGGAAATTCGCGTTTCATTTGTTCAAACTCATCTTTGATACCAGGTTCCGGCCTTTACGGCGCTATTTTTGGTAAATGGACTAATTTGTGTAAATGGCGAAAAAAGGATAACATAAATGCCGGTAACCCAGAAGTTCCAATTATGGCCCACAAGGTTAAGAATCCCAATAGGCTGGAGGCAAACCATTTGGCTATTTACAAGCGTCACCAAGGGGATAAACTTGGGATTACCGAGAACAAATCCAGCTAGCGATAAGGTGTCCAGCAATTGAACTCGGAGCCTTCAGATTTCAATAATTGAAATCTGGAGGCTTCGAGTAGCGTGCTAACCGCTTGGCTGCGATGCTCCCTAAACGGAATTTACCGTTCTAATTCTCAGAAATATTTTGCTTTCCGAGAATTCATGTTAAATCTCCTAGGGGGAGGGAGTACGTGGAGTAGCCTACTTAAGTATTCTGTGTTCTAGAATTCATTTTACTAACAAAGAAGGTAGATAAATCCGCTTAGTTTAACTTCTCAACAATATTTTGCGAGCTTGTACAAGAAGAAGATGTTACCTAGTTGGGAAACCTCTTCACTGCTTACTCAAAAAGGTCACGGGGTCTAGAGGTCCTACTGCACCCTCAAGGTATACTAAAATTTCTCGGAAACCATTTTGTGTTTCTGAGAACCGGAAATGCCATCATTTACATATATTCATACTAAATTACAGTTTAGGCCATTGTCCATAGCTCTCTGGTTTAAGGGTTGAAGTTTCAAGTAACTGGGTATAATGCTCAAAAGAGATCAGTGTTGGCGCTGTGATGCTATTTGTTCGACTCCGACTTCGAAGATCCTTTGCAGCAGATGCGGTGTAGCGTGTTATTGTAGCGATAAGTGCAAAGGCAGTGATGACTTTCGGCATCAAGTAGATTGTCAGACGGCTGCTTTGAAGCGGAAGTGCTCTGGATGTAACCAAGAGAAGATTGGGTTGAAATCGTGTGGCGGCTGTCGTGAAGCGTGGTACTGTGATAAAGAATGTCAGAAGAAAGCTTGGCCGACGCACAAGCATCTCTGCCGACAGGTTATAGCAACGATCAGCGAATTATCTGAACGGTTAAACGATATCTTCGATTTCAAGAAGAGCACAAACTCGCATGGGGTTGGAACTGTGTATTACTGGGGGAACACCCCTGCCACAGACGTTATCAATCTTCCCTTGAATGAGGGATGTGACTATTCCAAACCTTTGTCGGTTCTTGCCTGCGGTGTTGGAGACCCAAGAAATATTGTGCGTTCTCTGTGTGATCTTCCTGAAGCTTATAAAGAGGAAATAACCTTCACTTTAAACGACATTTGCGCCTGTACACTCGCCAGGACCGTTCTGATTCTTTATTTTCTTTATAAAGGTAAGTGATGAAGGCCGTCCCAACGACAATGTTCAGTATTCATGATTGCAGGGGGCGGTGGAGGGAGTTTGGGGGAAGCATTTTTTGTAATACCTTTATTTTCAAATTTCATGACGTAATGCCTTTATTTTCAATATCTGTATGACCCCCTCAGTGCCCGTTAGGCAACAACAAAACTTGATAACCTCCCTTTCCGCCATACTTTCCATTTTCTAAGAGAGAATCCCCCGGAGACGAGGTTAAACCGCTGCCCCAACTATAAACAGTGAAAACCCCCTTTAGGGTAAAAAGAATCCTGTCCGTACTCAGCTGAGTTTATGATGGCCTAAAGGTATGTCGATTTACCTAGAGTAGTTTTGGAGGCGTGGAAACATATCGTTGTTTATTTTTCGTAGGAGGGGAAGAGGTTGCAAGTTCAGTGACGCAGATTTGGTATTCTTTGCGTCTCAGCGACATGGTCTATCGGCTAGTGATTTCCAGGTTGCAAGAGCTGGTCGAGGCATCCAGTCTTGAGGAACTGACAAAAGGAACAATGAAGATGAACCAGGGCCATTTTCAAAGGCTTGTTGAAGTGTGGCGCACCTGGCTTGATCTCAGTTCACGCCAAGAAGACTGGATAACAGAGGCTCGAAACAAGCGATTTAAAAGTTTTGACGCACAAGAGGGAATGGATCTCTACTTGAAAGAAATTCCTAAGAAACATAAAGAATCGGCATCTGATTGGTTTGCGAACGGAATTCTTTCACCTAAGGAATCGCGGAAAGAACTGTTGCGAGAAAATTTTACACTCACCGGTTCCGATTTCCAACTTAACCGAAACAAGGGCGCCTTCTCTTACTTAATTCAGTCATCTGTCCTCCCATTTGCTGGCTGGGACTACAATGAAGTACGCCAGTGGGGTCAGTCAGCGTCGCTCCTGAAAATGTATAGTGAGTATGTAAGTCACCTGCTCAAGAAATCTGCCTTGAAGTTGGCCACTGGGCGAGTCAAGTTTCACTTTCTGTTGTGTAACTGCATGGAGATTGCAAGGTTTGTTGCCCAAGGCAGCAGGTTTGACCGTGTGACAACCTCCAACATCGCAGACTTTGTTCCCTTGCCCAGCATCCTGGATACCTACAAGCCACTCTTAAACGTATGTAATCCCTTCTCGGTCATTATTACAGAGTTTTTAAATTGGTCAGTGTACACAGATGTTAAGAAAGAGCTACTTGAACGTGCTCACTTCATGCCGAAGGGTGACAGCTTTCGCCAAAAAGTTCTTGAAGATACTAAGAATCCCGCCATTGCCTACTCTAGAGCTTATCAATCTTTAGTGGAGTACCATGACCACAGTGGAAAGTTCCTCCAGTTCCTTCGCGCGGCCGTGCTGGTCTCTAAGCCCCCGGAAGAACGTGATTGCAGGCGCATATGGAAGTCAGTGGCTGACTACAACGGGCTGGTTGCACGTGATTTCAATCGATGCCAAAATCGAGTCTTTCCCGCCAAGTGGATGTTGAATTGCCGCCGAGTTTCATTGCTCAATGGGTTTGAAAGAGCTGTCGAATGGATTATTCATCAATAATAAATTTAAAACAGTACTTACTTTACCTGTGTTGTTTTACCCATGACTTTTCAAGTAATGAGTGCGCTACTCATTGTGTTAACATAGAAAATCTTGAGGACAAAGAGTAACTATTTTTTGCCCTTCTTCGTAAGGCTTTCACTAATTTCGACATCGATTTTTCTTGTTAAGAACACTTGCCCGTGGAGATCAGCAAAACTGGGCACGTGTCTTAAGACAGGTTCAGACCGGCGCCGTATGATCGAATTCAATGGAGTAAATTCATGAGAAGTACGGATACGACGTCTGAAACAATACGAAGCAGCTAATTGAGTCCGGATCGGCTCAGCCGTTCTTTACACTTGGCTTTGCGGGGAATAACGGCTGTGGACCGGCGTTGATTCAGACGCCGAAGTTCATATAAGCGGAACCAAATGTACAAATTTCCGTTAAATATGGTTTTACGCATTTTGATTTTTCTCCATTTGAATTTAGGCCACGTTCACACGAATCCAGAGATTTATGAAACCGCACAAATCGGCCTTTTGTCCACAAGAAACCACTGAATCCGCTCACCGAAACCACATCTGTTCAAGACACTCTCCAGATTAGGTCATGGCCTCATCCAAACGAATATCCGGCTAAAGAATATGCGGTTTAAAAAAATCCTCGGATTCGTGTGGACAGCCGGGGCCTTAAAATAGCTGGGATAAAGACCGACGTCTGCATCAATTCAGCCTCTCTAAGCCGTTGGATAGGCCTTCGAATTTAATTTGGCTCGTGTGAAGTAGCTGTGTTGCCAGGAGAGCTGCCTGGGTTGAGCAACATTCTAATATTTTTGATAAGCTAACAGCTTCCTTGTTATATTGCCTACCCAGCATAAAGATAAATAGATGGAGTGATCCTAAAGAAAAAGATAAGCATGATATTTAACTACATTTGGATATTTTTCTTGTTGAAAAAAAGAAGCGATTCTTGGCTTTTAGAGCAAGCAAATAACATGAATTCTCTACGTTTAATGCGGTGCGCTTATGCTTTACTTTCACGGAGGCGTCGTTTATTGGGTTTGTCTTTCAAAAATTAACGATATCATGACTGTATAGTACCCTGATTATCAGGCCTTCCTAAGGGGTCAGGGGAAGGCAAGTTTTAGAGGGAGGTGGAGGGGGGAGGGAAAATGTATTTCTTTCAGTTGTTGATTACATTGTTTAGTTCAGTTTTATAAACCACTCCTTGTGAATTTCACACCACTTGACGCCGACCAGTTTACTCGTAGCTGCTTTTTGCCTTTTTTCGTTTTCTTATGTATGAGGTTTATAGGTATGCCTACAGTTAATTTGTACTTTGTTAATATCTTGTTAGCGCTTATGATGAATCTTAAATCTAGCTTTTCTTAGTGCTCTGTATCTGACGTGTTTTTCACATATATCCCTTATATTCTTAGTGATGCTTTTGCTATAACTATCATTGGTGTAAGCAATGGCGGATCCAGACCTTCAGTTAGGGGAGGCCCAGTCATCCAGACCCTGAGATAGGGGGGACCCGGTCTAAAAAAAAAATTTGGACCTTCGGGCCCCAGTTTGGTCTAAAAAGAAGGGAGGAGGGGGGGGGGCCTTCCTGGACCCGCCACTGATAAGAAACTCGATTGCTGGCGGCTCCCTCCATTTATCATTGTGTTATTTTGTCTCTTCATACAAGAGAAATATTTTCTATTCGGCTGAGCGTAGCGATAGTGAATAGAAAGTGATTTGTCTCCGCTTTTCGCTTCCCTCTTCGCCCTCAATCCCCCAGAAACGCCTGCAACCAAAAGTCATTTTTTATCTGTCGCATTTAATTTTTCACTCAGGAATGACTTTTGGTCTACTTACAAAACTTGCACGGCAAGTTTAAAACAATTCGAAAAGATAATCATTTTGTTTGTTCACCAAAGTTAATGCCGTAAAACCCACCTCTACTGGCGAGGGATAAACCACAATTTATGGGTCAGGAAGGCTAGAAGCTTACGTTGCCACTTTTCCGCCACATGCGTATCTCCCCCTTTTTTCCGTGTTTCTCTTTCGTAACCTCATAATACGACTTTAGGATGGTTAAGAAAGAAAGAGAGCAATTGTTTACTAAGAAATACGTTTAACCGTGACATGGATGTTTAGTCTTAGCCACAAAAATTTCTTTGAATGGTTTAAAAATCTTTCCAGAATGTCTCCAAAATTTCTTCAAAAATCTTCGGTTTCACCAAATTCTCTAAAAAATCCCTTCACATCTCTAAAAAATCCGGAAGTTTCCTAACTATCCCGTAAAACTCTCTTAATCTATACTAGAAGCCTATGCAGGTTTGGAATTACAAAAACGGTTCCGGCGTTAAGTAGTCTTGTTTATGAAGTCAGGACAACAACAACAACAACAACAACATTGATTAACAACGTTTGATCGGAAAGTTATTCACAAACCAAAAATTTAAATGCTAGTAGCATAGTATGTCTCCCCGATTAGTTTCAGCACTTGTGCCAAGCTTGAAGTTTGAGACGTAAATAAAGTTATCATCATCATAATCACTATAGCCCATTTAAAGCAAAAGAGGAAAAAGTGTGGTGTTTGGCAAATTCTGTATGTTTGAATTCAAATAAAACGCAAATAAATTTCAAACCTTATATTTTCAAAAACAGTGATAAATGAACAAATAATAAACAAATTCCAAACAACTCAAATTACTCAAAAGTATCATCATAATGCCGCCTAATATCATATATTTCCATGCTAGGAAATTTTGGTGTATTTCCTATTTTGCGATCTTGGAAACTAGCTTTATTATGAACACCATTCCAAGTGCAACTTTGTGCAAAATTTTGAACGCTTTTTCATATATCACAGGAACGGCTCGATAGTCTAGGCCACTTCCGAGTTCCAAAACGCCCCCTCTTAAAATGAGGCCATATGCAAAACCTTTCTTGTGAAAATGTGTTTTATTCGCATGAGAATGACAAATCATTTTCATATCAGAGGCCCGGGGGAACTCGGAAATGACCTATTCTATAAAAATCTCATAACGTAATGTTCATATATGACTGATGTGCATAATGATGTGTCAAACTTTCATTAAAATTGATTCACTGCAACACCCTTAAAACCCAAGCCTAACCTAGCCTTCAAACAGGCCAAATTCTCTGCTTTCCGATTAGCACTGTTCTGACTTTATGCTAATTTCTCAAATTAGTGCGCACTACATACCACCATGATTGATACATTTCAGAATGATTTTCTATGCATCGCTTGAATTGGGGATATCCTTTTTTACGTAAGCGCACTCGTTCGTATTCGAGCATTTGCCCTCTGGCTCCTCCCGTCACCTTATTGCTGTTTTCAACATTTGTCGCATACCTATAGTCATGGCTCTCCCAAGCAAAGATTTCAGCTAGCAAACTCTTTTTCCGTTCCGAGACTCTTCTACTGCAGGAATTTTAAAAAACGCTAAAGTAAAAAATGTAGCTTTATAATTCGAGTCAAATAATGACACTGATATATATGAATCTGAGGGTGGTCACGTGCAAGTGGCACGCCAGAGCAAGGTGCGAGGAAAGAAAAGGAGAACTCTTCTTTTCCTCTGCCACATACGGCTTCGTCGCTCACTCGCGCGTTCGCTTGCCATTCGAAATGGAGATGATACCAATCCATAACACTTCTTAGGGCCTGTGTACCTGGAGGTGAGGGACCCCATGTAGGTAAGGTAACCCGCTTAGGTGGGGTGAAAAAATAACCATCCTTTACATGCAATCTTACAACCCCGCCATCCCGGGGTGCACTTTTCTCAAGATTATTGAATGGTCGCTAAGCACGTAAACAGGAAAAATGCTGGCAAACCACATGTTTTGGCGATTAATGCTCTTCTATACCCAGATGCTGGTCTTGCTACAACCTTCAGTGCTATGGCTTTCTATTGTTACCTTTAATAATGATGCAAAGCCACTGTGTGCCAAAGTGTATTTTGCACGAATATGATATATCACTAATCCGACAGCGACTAGTCGGGTTACCCCACCTTGAAGCGTTTACATGGCAAAATTTGACCCCGGCTGAGAGGGTTACCCGGTCTGGCAGACCGGGCTACCAGCCTTGGCGGGTCACCCAATCTATCATGTAAACGTAATCAAATTAAAATGAAAGATTATATGCTTGGACAGGCGAGTTACCTCACCTACCGTCGCGTTTGCTGTTCGCTGAGTCAGTTTGTGTTTGGAATTCCGAGGGAAAATTCGAGCTATTTACATACCAAGCAACGTCCACTATGACTCCACGTGTCCTTTTTAACCCATCTCAACCAACCCTTACCAATTAACAACGCTACGGCACTTACACGTGCCTAACACACCCAAAAATACTCAAATACGCGTGATTCAATGATACCCAAATGTACACTCCGATAGCGCCTTGTTTCTGTTACTTCCTTGTAAGGAATCGATATTCAAGTACGTCAAACAAGGTCTTCAACGCGAGATAGTGATCTTTTGCGAAAATAGTTTCCACAATACGCCTTGAGCATCTGAACTCTCGAAGGACGCTTGCGTAATTTCGGGATTTATTACAACGATGACGAAGTTTCCATTGAAAACGTTAAAGAGGCTGTCAAAAAGGAATTAGAAGGCCCAGGAAGTTGTAACCTGCGAATACAGCCGTTTCTCCTTGCTCCTCGCCGCTGGGGACGTGGCGTAAGGTCCTTGTGAGAAGCAAGGAGAAACGGCTGTATTCGCAGGCTAAGGAAGGAGGCATGCACAAGAAAATCAGACGGAAATATGACTTTTTTGTTACGAGAGATCAAGTGTGATGTGTTATGTCTGATCTTGACCCGAAGGACTTGCCGCTCGAGGAGACGTTGGAGCTAAGAAGGTCAGACAAAAGAAAGGAAATTTCTCTTCGAAGGGTCCAAACTGGGTCCATTCCCGGGACAGAGATTATAAGTTAATGGGCTATCAAAATTAGACGTTTCGGGGACTTTCCATTCAACAAAAATTCCGCTTTGAAATTTCGGAAATTTCATGTGCCCAATGGAAAGGTACATTCCGCTAACAAAAACATATAACAAAGGAGTCTAGCGGATTTCACAACCATACCACTTTAATAACTATGATTTAGTAACCATCGTGCATGTTTGACAAGTTGTACAAACAGTGGAATAGAAGGTGGAATAAAATACGTGCAGATGTAAGTTTGGGTTCTCTATTTATCTTCGGAACATGTGCCTTCCGCTCAGCAAATCCCAGGTCTCCCATCCAAGAGTCTTCCTTTTCCCCACCCTCACCCTCTGTAGACAAGAAGTCATTTCCAGTCTAGAATAACAATAACAAGCTTTATTTGCATGACTGTAACAATGTAATACAGTATTGCAAAAGCCACTTAAATTTAATTCTTAATTATTTAATTATTAAAATAACTTTGAAATAAGAAAAGAGAAAAAATTCAGTCATCACTTATTTTTAACCATTCTTAAGAGTAGTTATTTTGGAACATAGTTTGTCTCTCAATTCAAAGCAAGATGAGATGAATGAAATTTTATTGAATGAAATAATCAGTAGAATGGCCCTTATGCACGTTTACGTCAGACTAGCAATTTTCACCACCAAGCCTCTTTTGTGAACAAAATTCTGCTCATACGTACTGTTTTGAAATTCATATATGAAAGACTTCTTAACGTTCATTGTCGGCAAAACGTGGTTTGATGCTTAAAATAACATAAACTTTATTTATACTCGAATTTTAGAGTAGCTAACAAACTAATATCTTCGAGCTGACTGCTTAAAATTATTCGTCTAGGGTAAACATGCATAAGGGCAGTTCATTAGATTTCATTACATGGTCTTAAATCTAGCTTTTCTTAGTGCTCTGTATCTGTGTTTTTCACATATATCCCTTATTTTCTCAGTGATGCTTTTGCTATAACTGTCATTGGTATAAGCAGTGGCGGATCCAGACCTTCAGTTAGGGGGGGGCCAGTCATCCAGACCCTGGGGTGAAGGCGGGGGACCCGGTCTAAAAAAAAAATTTGGACCTTCGGGCCTCAGTTTGGTCTAAAAATAAGGGAGGAGGGGCGGGCCCCTTCCTGGACCCGCCACTGATAAGAAACTCGATTGCTGGCGGCTCCCTCCATTTATCATTGTGTTATTTTGTCTCTTCATACAAGAGAAATATTTTCTATTCGGCTTAGCGTAGCGATAGTGAAAAGAAAGTGATTTGTCTCCGCTTTTCGCTTCCCTCTTCGCCCTCAATCCCCAGAAACGCCTGCTACCAAAAGTCATTTTTTATCTGTGGCATTTAATTTTTCGCTCAGGAATAACTTTTGGTCCACTTACAAAACTTGCACGACAAGTTTAAAACAATTCGAAAAGATAATCATTTTGGTTTGTTGACCAAAGTTATTGCCAAACCCACCTCTACTGGCGAGGGATAAACCACGATTTATGGGTCAGGAAGGCTAGAAGCTTACGTTGCCACTTTTCCGCCACATGCGTATCTCCCCCTTTTTCCGTGTTTCTCTTTCGTAACCTCAAAAAATACGACTTTAGGATCGTTACGAAAGAAAGAGAGCAATTGTTTACTAAGAAATACGTTTAACAGTGACATGGATGTTTAGTCTTAGCCACAAAAATTTCTTTGAATGGTTTAAAAATCTTTCCAGAATGTCTCCAAAATTTCTTCAAAAATCTTCGGTTTCACCAAATTCTCTAAAAAATCCCTTCACATCTCTAAAAATCCGAAAGTTTCCTAACTATCCCGTAAAACTCTTTTAATCTACACTAGGAGCCTATGCAGGTTTGGAATTACAAAAACGGTTCCGGCGTTAAGTAGGCTTGTCTATGAAGTCAGGACGTAACATAAGAGCGAATAACTCACTTTATTATTCCACTATTATGTCATTTTACCATATAAGGTCAAGAGAACAACCAAAATACGAGGCCGTAATACACCGTAGTGTCCTGGTTTAACCGGTTTGCAACAGGGCGAATACCGGCGGATGCAAAAGGAGCAACTGTGGCTGACAGAATCAGGATGTTTTGGATACTCTCATTAGAAAATAGAAGCCAAAATACCATTTTTCTTTTGCAGCAAAATAATTAACCTCTCATTCAATGGTTTGGCATATAATACGCGCAAACATTTTGCTAATTGTTAACGTCATTCTCACAGACAGAATTAGGATGTCTCTGAATACTCTTACCAAAAAATAGAAGCCAACTGCCAGATAATTTTTTTTTGTAGTGGAATAATAAACCTCTTATTCGATGGTTTAGCATATAATACGAGCGGACATTTTGCTTATTGCTCGGATTTTTCCTCGCCCCTGCTGTGCTCGGAAAAACACTACGTAACTCGCAAAATATCCGCACGTATTATATTCTAAACCATCGAATAAGGTGTATATATTTTAACTTATGTACTGAGTGATTAACAACGCTTGATCGAAAAGTTATTATTCATGAACCAAAAATTAATTAAAAAGCTAGTAGCATAGTATGTCTCCCCGATAAGTTTCAGCACTTGTGCTAAGCTTGAAGTTTGAGACGTAAATTAAGTTATCATCATCATAACAAACCGTAGCCCATTTAAAGCAGAAAAGGAAAACGTGTGGTGTTTGGCAAATAATCTTCGTAAGAATAAAAAAATTCTGTATGTTTGAATTTAAATAAAACGCAAATAAATTTCAAACCTTATATTTTCAAAAGTCGTGATAAATGAACAAATAATAAACAAATTCCAAACAACTCAAATTACTCAAAAGTATCATCACAATGCCGCCTAATATCATATATTTCCATGCTAGGAAATTTTGGTGTATTTCCTATTTTGCGATCTTGGAAACTAGCTTTTTTATAAACATCATTCCAAGTGCAACTTTGGGCAAAAATTTTCAACGCTTTTTCATATATCACAGGAACGGCTCGATAGTTTAGGCCTCTTCCGAGTTCCAAAACCCCTCACTTTCGAAATGAGGCCAAGTGCAAAACCTTTCTTGTGAAAATGAGTTTTATTCGCATGAGCATGACAAACCATTTTCATATCAGAGGCCCCGGGGGAAATGGGAAATGACCTATTCTATAAAAAACTTATATCGTAATCTTCATATATGATGTGCATAATGATGTAACATTGATTCACTGCAACACCTTCAAATCCCAAGCCGAACCTAGCCTACAAACAGGCCAAATTCTCTGCGTTCCGATTAGCACTGTTCTGACTTTATGCTAATTTTTGAAATTAGTGCGCACCACATACCACCATGATCGATACATTTCAGAGTGATTTTTTATGCATCATTTGAATTGGGGATATCTTTTTTTACGGAAGCGGATTCGTACGTATTCGAGCATTTGCCTTCTGGTTCCTCCCGTCACCTTATTGCTGTTTTCAACATTTGTTGCATACCTATAGTCATGGCCCTCCCAAGCAAAGATTTCAGCTAGTTTTCCTTGTCCGTTTCGGGACTTTTCTACGGCAGGAATTTTGAAAAACGCCAAAGTAAAAAATGCGGCTTTATAATATTCGAGTCAAATAATGACACTGATATATAAATCAATCGTGAGGGTAGTCACGCGCAAGTGGCACGCCAGAGCAAGGTGCGAGGAAAGAAAAGGAGAGCTCTTCTTTTCCTCTTCGTCGCTTGCCATTCGAAATGGAGATGATGCCAGTCCATAACATTTCTTAGGGCATGTTTACATGGATGTGGGGGACCCCAGGTAGGTAAGGTAACCTGCTTAGGTGGGGTAAAAAAATAACCCACCTTTACATGCAATCTTACAACCCCGCCATCCCGGGGTGCACTTTCTCAAGATTATTGAATGGTCGCTAAGGGAGCGGTCATTAACTATTGAGGGGGGAGGGCTGGTAAATTTTGGGGGAGGGCTGTGTTTTTTTGGGCGCCCATTTGGGGTGGGCCATAATTTTATGGGCCCTCGTTTTATAGGGGAGGGTTACAATTTCTGGGCGCCTTTTATTAAAACTTTGGGCGATGTGCACAAATGGGTTTTGTGCTATTGAATTTAGCATGGCAAGAGAATCTTCATAGAATCGTATACTCAAAGCTTAATTGCACAGTGAAAAAGCTCACACCCAGAACAATTTTATAAACATCACTTGATTTATTGTTATTTTAAAAAATCAACAAATTCTGGTATGCTATAAAACTCAATCAGTCTTAAACAGTAACGGTATCAAACATATTGCCAATGTCCAGTGAAGATGTATAAACGACTACTCAATGGGCTCATAGTAAGGAGTGCATTCCATTGTGTTCCAGTAGGGGCCAATGTCTTCTGCACTGCTGCTGTCGTATGCTTCCACTGCAGTAAAGACACTTCCCGAATCCTCCTCCTGACATTGTTCAGTTACATCACTATCATCGGCCCCGTCATCGCTATTTCTTTCACTGTCTTTGCTGTCATTGATGCTACTTAGGTTGTCTTGGTCGCTACTTTCATCGCCGTCACTTGCAGGAAGGTATGTTCTTCCGCACCTTTTAATTATCTTCACATGTTTCGCATTGTTTAGAATGAGTGTTCTCTATTAGGGAAGCATATGTTCTGGAATGCTGTTTATCTGGATGAGTTCATCAAAGCATCTGCAGGTAAAAAGGATGACGTCCCTGGCCGTGCCTACTTCAGAAAACTGGAACGCTTCATCAGTCACCACTATGAAGTGGGTGATCTCTACATGGAATACACCAGAGGAAGTTGCAAAAAAACAATAGGTAATTGGCAAAGCTTAGATTGAACATAACAGTTACATTTTTAAAGAGTATTTTTAAGAAATATATCCATGATTTCTGGGAACAATAGATCACACAGTACATTTATCAATGCATCATAGAAGATTAGCTGTATTATTTCCTCGGTTATTTGTAGGTCAGTTGTGTGAGTTTTGTAAAGGCTCGAGGCCAGTAACATCAGAGGTGGCTCGTGTCAGGAGGCCCTTTCCTGATTACAACCGTGAAGGACTACACTATTGTTCTCTAGAGGAAACGCCAAGCGAAGGTAGAGAGGTGGATGATTATCAGCCAAGAGTAGTGCTCAGAAAGTTGTTTGCTGAGGGTAAGTTTCTGCTAAGTGAGAATAGGAATTAACGTCTTTTTGTACAATCCACATTTTTAATATCGTGATACCACCAGGTATTCAGTTTTTCTTTGTCCCCTGCTCGTGTCATGTTGATTATTTCACCTTATAAAACATGTATTTATTGTTACACTTTTTGCCTTTGATGCAGGTAAAATGAATGACGATGATGCCATAGAGAACTTCAGCAGGAAATATGTTGTTGAGAAAAGGCTAGTCAAGCAATATCTGGACCATCTTCTGAAACTAGAGAGGAAAAGAAACAAGAGGACAGAAAGCAGAAAGAAAGCGAACCAGGAAGAGAACCGAAAATCTTTTGCAGATTACAACTGGGAAGCAATGTATCGAGAAGGAACGCTAAAGAAACTGAAAGTTAAGATCTTAGACCTGTATGTCATGGAAAGGAAGCTAAAGCATTCCAAAGGAGCACTGAAGCAAGAAAAAATAGACCTCATAACCATAGACATTGCTAAGAAGATAATTGAAGGTAGCGAAAATCTCGATGACAGCGATTGTGACGATGATGTTGATGATGACATTGATGATGGCAATGATGATGGTGTCTTGGACGAAATCGGAGAGGATGATAGCGATGATGACATCAGTGAGGATTCTGATGAGGACCAGGAGGAAGACGAATCGGTCCAGCAGGAAAATAACTTTGAAAATCTTTTGCACACCACACGATATGGCCGAACTTGCAGGACCTGGAGGGGTCGAGCAAGAGCTGCGGACTTCTCTTGAATAGAGACAGCTCTCGCTGATCCGTTATTAAATACGCACAATTTGTTCACTCTTGAAATTGACTACAAAACAGGAATTCAATGAGTAACAACGGGGCTGTTTAATGTACGGGTTCCCTTTACTTGGTGAACCATTGGGTTTTGTAAATAGTGTATTAAAATAGTAACACTTTTTTCTTATTCCAGTGAAATAATTGTCTCAAAATAACGTTCGTAAAAAAATCAAAAGTTTTTCACAGGGGAGGGTTACAATTTTTTGGGCTCACATTTTAAAGGGGGCCAAGATTTTTGGGCTGTTAACCTGAGAGGGGCTAACATTTTTGGGCTCTAACCTTTGAAATAATACCGACCCTCCCCCCCCAATAGTTAATGACCGCTCCCTAAGCACGTAAACGGGAAAAATGCTGGCAAACCACGCGTTTTGGCGATTAATGCTCTTCTACACTCACTTGCTGCTCTTGTTGCATCCTTCAGTGCTGTGGCTTTCTATTGTTACCTTTAATAATGATGCAAAGCCACTGCCAAAGTGAATTTTCTCGCAATTATGATGTATCACAAATCCGACCCCGACTAGGCGGGTTACCCCACCTATCATGTAATTTCTCAATACGCTTACAGCATCCAAACTCTCGACGAACGTTTGCGTAATTTAGGGGATTTACTACGAGGACGACGTGATTTTGGTTGAAAAACGTTAAAGAGGTTGTCCAAAAGGAATTGGAAGGCCCAGAAAGGAGTAGCCTGCGAATACAGCTGTTTCTCCTTTCTCCTCGCCGCTAGGGACGTGGCGAAAGGTCCTTAGAGGTGAGAAGCAAGGAGAAACGGCTGTGTTCACAGGCTAAGGAAAGAGGCATGCACAAGAAAATCAGCCAGAAATATGACTTTTTTGTTAGGGGAGATCAAGTGTGATGTGTGATGTCTGATCTTGATCTTGGCGAAGAACTTGCCGTTTGAGGAGACGTTGTAGCCAATGAAGGTCAGACAAAAGAAAGGAACTTTCTCTTCGAAGGGTCCAAACTGGGTCCATTCCCCTGACGGACTTGTTAAGTTAATGGGCTATCAAAATTAGACATTTCGGGTGCTTTTCATTCAACAATTCGGTAAGTGCCCAAGTGCCCAATGGAACGGTACATTCCGTTTGCACAGACCCGACCCAAGCCACCGCACGTCTGGTTATTGTCCTTGTAAGGAGGATACAAAAGAGCGGTACTAGGGAAAACAATTTTGTCAAAATGGAAAGGGACAATTCGGTCGGACCGACCGAAATGACCGGACCGGTCAAAGTGGACCACCTTCAAAGGTGTCCCCAAGTATTCCAGTCGGACCGAACTGAACTGGTCCGTTTCATTTCTAACCGAAATTTCCGGAATTTTGGGCTGAATGGAAAGCGCCCTTCCATTTCTATGGCTGCTTGGATACAGCCAGTAAATTGCTGCTGTGATTGCGAGCGTCGATGATTTTTTAAGACCTTAAAAGGAGGATCTTTCTTGTTCCTCTTTGGCCTTACTTTTTTATTTAACTTTTCCCACTCGCCTGTCATGATGATTACACGTACATGTGATAGTTCAGCAATGCATGCCGCCTGGTAGTGGCAGCGCTCGGCTGGGTCAAAAATTAATTTTGATTTGATTTGATTTTGTTTTGATTTCATTTCAATTTCCTTTGGTCTCATTTCGTGTTTATTTGGCTTTCACTTGATTATACCTTCACTTGTCTTTTAATTCAAAATTAAAAAGAAAAATACAAAAGCACAAAAGGAAAAATAATCAAAGATAAACTGTAAAACTAAACTCCCAAAATTCGGATTTTTCGGTTGGCAGTTCTCGGTCACCACAGAGATCTTTCGGAGTCGGTACCATATTTTCACTTAGGTCTAGAACTGTGTCAGAAAGCTAATACCCTGCAAATAAGGACTTTTTATCGTTTTCTTGTGAAACCTGAACCATCTCGATTAACATAACAAACAGTCGGTGAGTTTTCCTGTAAAAAAATTTGTTTTTTGGACGTTGACTTCGTCGTTGAATTAATTGTAAATTTATTGTCTCCCTTTGCTCAGAAAATTCAACCATAGTTAGAGTAGACTGGTTATGAAATCCGGTAAACATGAAAGTTGAAAATTGGAATCTCCCTCACCGTGCACAATCCTTTGTTTTTTGTTCGCAAATTGTGACTGAATAAATTAATGCGATGTCTCTGAAATGATAGGAATGCTATTGAACGTTGTGCCCCGTCAGGTCCAAAAAAGCTTACAAAAACATATAGCAAAGGAGTCTAGCGGGTTTCATATAAACCATCCCACTTTAATAACTATGATTTACTAACCATCGTGCATGTTTGACGAGTTGTACAAACAGTGGAATAGAAGGTGGAATAAAGTACGTGCAGATCTTAGTGTGGGTTCTCGATTTATCTTTAGACTGCTTGCAGTCCGCCTTTCTCTTAAAATCCGCCCAGTTCTTATCTCATCCAGCGCGATTGGAAACCACGTTTTTTCAAATCGGTTACGACTCGTACAAGTCGTGCAACTGCTTAAACTACATCTCATCTAGCTGGGACACAAGCATGTGTATTGTAAGACACAACTGTCCTGTTATTTACAAGTGAATATTCTTCGAGCAACAGCTAATAAATTCTTTCTCCTAACAAGAAAAAACTGAAAAGAATTAGTTATAAATATAAGTAACAAATAATCTCAAATGAACCTTGAGTTGAAAAGTTATTATAAGTGACAACTATATGCGAGTTTTTTCATAAACAAAAACGGAGTTGTCCATCTTAAATGCTTATCTTATTGTATTTAGGTATCAGAGACTCAGTTTAAATCTTATATATATGACATCTCCACTGTTGTACTGAAAAAAATCGGCATTATGTTTATTATTTCATTAACAAAAACGCAAAGTTAATCATGTACTTTTAAGGACAAACACAAGGGAGTTGGGGAAAAGGACCATCGTTTTGTTCATGAACTTCTAGTGTCCTTTCGATGACCTTAACTTGTGAATATCCAACTTGACGTTGTCTCCAATAAGCATAAATGGCGCCCACTGCGAAATCTTGGAGAAACCGTTTTCTCTCATCCACTTCATGGCCTGTTGAAGGGATTCACTGGCGCTTTCCCCATGAACAAGGTTCTCGTAGAAATGAGTCATGAAATGTTCTGTTGCTTCGTCATCTATGGCCCACAGTGCCGCCAACACTGAGCGTGCACCAGACCCTAAAAACGCACGAGCAATTCCAACAACTCCCTCGGCACTGATTTGTCCTTTTGCACTGTGACAGCAGCTAAGGACCACCAGTTTGGCTCGCAGTTTAACTTTCGAAATGTCCTCCATAGTCAATAAGTAGTCTTCTTCTTGAGGTGTCCCATCAGTGACGGGTGGAGGGGCAAGAATAATTTCACCTCTTTCGGCATTACCGTGACAAGCAAAATGTATCAGAGACACAGAATGAATTTTTTGAAGGACCGCCTCCTTTGTGGCTTGTTTTCCTAGCAGAGGTTGAGTACCGAACAGTTTTCCAATCATCTCTGCTTCTTTATTTGCAAAAGGCAGTCTCTTTACCCGCTGAAGAATTTCCTTGTACAACACTTCACCAACAGCAGGGTCCCCCACTATCAGCACACCACTCTGACTGTGATAGTCTGCTGGACTGTCCTGAATAAGCTTTAGAGTCGTCAAAGAGGGAACGATACGGATCCTGAAAGACTCTGATAGACACTTTCCACTTTCGTCTTCTAGCGCTGCAAATGGAACTTTGTAAAGGTCGCGATCAGGAAGAATGATGATTTCAGGCTCATCAAGATAGTCGGCTACAGGAGCAATGATCATTTTGTAGACACAAGCAGGAGTACGCTCGGGTGGCTCGTTCTCATCTTCTAACATCAGGCGTTCACACCCCTGCTCCCAGTAAGCGTTTGAGGGAAGCCAGGATCGATCCTCGCACTGTTCAGGAGCTAAGCAAAGAACCTCTCTGTAAATTTCGCGACAAAGTAAGTCAGCCACTCTGATTACTGATCCAAAAACAGCATTTACTTTTATTTGCTGGAAAATTAAAGGGTTGTCTGCTTTAACAACCCAAAAATTAAACGATTGTTCGTGGTATGACATGTAAAGACAAGCACAGTTGCATTCTTTCTTGACGATACTTTCAATATAATCCCATGTTTGTGGACTGACTGGTATTTCGTTTTCTACAGAGTACCGAGCTGCCATTAAGTCTTTAAGGGCCCTCGCTCGTCTAAATTCTTCCGTGTAAAGAGCTTCATGAGGAAAGTCAGCATCACAAAGCAATTGACTGAATTTTCGGTAATTATTAAACATTTTTTCAAAATACAATATCTTGAATTTATCATGTACTTGGAGACGTCGAATATCTTCTACCTTATTAAAACTGACAAAGGCGTTTGATTTACTTTCAGATATGTTGCCTTCTTTTAACATAAGATGTGAGAGAAGTAAGCGACAAATTGACTCGTCTTCGCTATCCCCATACTTTCTTTTCAATACCAAGTTTTTTTCGAGGCATTCTTTAGCCTTGGCATATTCACCGAGAGAGAAAAAGATAAATCCCAAGCTTCCATGGCAAAGGGCTTCTATTCGCCCCACGCCAATTTTCTCTGCGATTTCAAGTGCTTTTTCGAAATGTTCTTTAGCCTTGACATATTCACCGAGAGAATAAAAGATGTTTCCTAGGTTTCGATAGCTTCTGGCTTCTGTTTCCCTGTCGCCTGTTTTCTCTGCGATTGCAATTGCTTTTTTGCAGTGTTCTTTAGCCTTGACATAATCATCAAGTGAAGTAAAGATACCTCCAAGTTTGTCATAGCTTGTGGCTTCTGTTTTCTGGTCGCCAATTTGCTCTGCGATTGCTAGTGCTTTTTCGCAATGTTCTTTAGCCTTGACATGTTCACCAAGAGAATTAAAGATACTTCCTAGGCCTTGATAGCTTGTGGCTTCTATTGTCCTGTCGCGAGTTTCCTCTGCGATTGCTAGTGCTTTTTCGCAATGTTCTTTAGCCTTGACATATTCACCAAGATTATTAAAGGTGCGTCCTAGGTTTTGATAGTTTACGGCTTCTGTTTTCCTGTCGCCAATTTCCTTTGCGATTGTAATTGCTTTTTCGTAATGTTCTTTAGCCTTGACATGTTCATTAAATGAATTATTAAAGATACCTCCTAGGTTTCCATAGATTGTGGCTTCTATTTTCCTGTCGCCAGTTTTCTCTGCGATTGCTAGTGCTTTTTCGCAATGTTCTTTAGCCTTGACATGTTCACCAAGAAAAAGAAACATAACTGCTAGGTTTCCATAGCTTCTGGCTACTATTTTCCCGTTGCCAATTTTCTCTCCGATTGCAAGCGCTTTTTCCCAATGTTCTTTAGCCTTGACATATTCACCAAGTGAAGTAAAGATACCTCCAAGTTTTTCATAGCTTTTGGCTTCTATTTTCCCGTCGCCAATTTTCGCTGCGATTGCTATTGCTTTTTCGCAATATTCTTTAGCCTTGACATGTTCACCAAGACAAAGAAACATAAATCCTAGGTTTCCATAGCTTGTGGCTACTATTTTCCCGTTGCCAATTTTCTCTGCGATGTGTATTGCTTTTAAGTAAAGGCCTTCTGCCTCACTGTATTTACGTTGACTTTGGTATAATTCTGCCAGTGTACAGGTTGTCCTTAGTTCCACTTTTCTCGCAAAAACTTGTCGAAAAGTGAAGAGACGTTTTGTGCCTCGTTTTATTGGGTGACTGTGAACATTCTCAAAACGTTTGACACACGTTTGGTCTATATTTCCTAGTGTCTTATGCTCGAGAAGAAACAAAACCTCCTTACACATCTCGATAGCGTTTGGAACCCGATTTGTGTTGCGAAGATATTGGGAGACGAGAAGAAGACTTGTTAGCAGAACTTCGTCTTCGTTGTGCACATCAAGCTCTCTAAGAGAATAAAGCCGAAAAAACAACATAACGAGGAGGGTTAAGCAATGGACCTTTGTCACGCTGCGGCCATTTTGTCTCAGGAGATTTAAAAAGCTTTGTTTATGCACGGCTAGCATTGTAGAGAGAACGAGGCTAGCCATGCATAACCATAGCCTGCGAACGGCAGACGTTTCTCCTCGCTCATCGCCGCTGAGGACCGTTTCGCGAGGAGGAACGTCTGCGACTCAGCGACAGAAATTCCATACTGATGACGCAAAATCTGTCCGGGATCCGGTCAGAAGCGCTAATTGGTCGACGGAGTAGTTTCATTGTTCTAGCTATTGTTTACGAGTGACAGACAACAGACAAAAGGCGGCAAAGATCAAATGTAAACGCGATGAATCTCTAACAAAACAGTCCATATTTGTGGATTATAGTCTTCTCTACAAGAAGCATTTGAGTTTTGCTGGAGCTCATTCGCAGATGAGAGCAACACTTTTCCAAAATCGATCAGGAGAAACGTAAAATTGAACAAATTTGCATTTGGAACCCCGTGACTATCGGATTTGTTAAGTAAACATTGAGTTACGTCATCAGTATGGAATTTCTGTCGCTGAGTCGCAGACATTCCTCCTCGCGAGAAGTCCCGCAGCGGCGTTGAGCGATGAGAAACGTCTGCCGTTCGCAGGCTAGCATAAACAAGGCTTTCTAAATCTCCTGAGACAAAATGGCCGCCGCGTGACAAAGGTCTATACTGTTTCAAGTTCACTTTTAGTTTATTGTTTTGCCATAAGTTGTACAAGAGCAAGAAAATCTAATTATTTAAAACGCTAACGGCGAGGAAGCCAAAGGGAAGCCACCGGGCTTATAAGGAATGGGCTCCCTCAGTTATTTTATTTATACAAACTATCATCACAATTACACATGCAAAAATCAATGACAGAACTACAGCAAATCTTAAAATTATTAGGTAATCGTATTAATCATAGTTAGGCTAAAAATGCGATAGGACTCTGTAAATGTTTAAACTAAGACAAAAATGCAATCGAAGAAATGCAATAAGAAAAGACCTTACATATAACGGAGCTCACCCAGTGAAAAATACCCGTCCGCTCGCCATAAAAGCACGTGATACTACTGATTAGGGTTAAGCACTGAAAATATTGTTTAGGGTTAAGCACTGTCTCGAAATGGTTAGCTTCTATTTAGGGTTAGGGTTGTTGCTAGATAGCTTCAAATCAAGCCAACTCTCGCCAGCCAATCCTCAGTGGCGTAGTGGCATAGGTAATGAACTACGGTCACCACCTTCCGGAATTCGATATTTGCACACGCTCTTGTGTTCTTTTTCTTCCTTAAAAGTTGAAGAGACTTACACTTTCAAGAACATTTGCTGAGCAGAAATTTCACGAGACTTAGAAATTTAATCTAAGTGTAGTGTGAAAGCAATAAAGAATACTACGTTGTGTAAAATTCATATGGTGTCCAAGGGGTTCAGGCCGATGGGATCTAATGCTCAGTAATTCCGCCCCAGCCTAGTTCCCTGGCATTCTATCTTGCGTCGTTGTCCGAACAAATTCTGGGAAAGTGTCTGTGCTAATCACTTTCAGTGACGTCACCTAGGGTCCATGTTTGACGGAACAGAGAACGCCTGGGGACTAGGCTGATATTGTTCCTCTCTTTTGCAAAGATAAAGCAATAAAAAAGACTAACGTGTTAGATGCTAGCGGGCAGCTAGCCTGTGTACAGCCGCCACCTTCCCTCAGAAAAAAAATCGGTGAAGGGGCCCCTTCTTCGATTTTTTTCTGAGAGGAGGGGGCAGCTGTACACAGGCTATTGGATGGCTAAAAACGAGAAGTCCAAAGACTACTGCAAAGCTGATTCAGAACAACGTGTATTGTTTTTTCATAACAATGTTTGGGCTGGCAATACCAGCCTTCTTCAGGTTTACAAATGTTACTGAACTTATGTAGGAATCACAATATTATATAATTCATAATTTAATTTAATTTATTGACATAATACCGTGATTCCTACATAAGTTTAGTAACATCTGCAAACTGGCTGAAGAAGGCTGGTATGGCCAGCGGAAATATTTTTATGAAAAAACAATACACGTTGTTCTGAATCAGCTTTGCAGTAGTCTTTGGACTTCTCGTTTTTGGTTTTTTATATTTTGGTTGATTAGATCTCTTTTCTAAAGATCCAACGTTTACAACTAGCAGAATTTTCGTACACGGTTTTTGCAGTTAATTTAATCCTTTATTATTGGATGCCTGGCTTTTGTAGGTCCGTCTTAAAAATTCACACATGATGTTAGCACAAAATGAACAAAATCTAATTCCCTTTTCAGGGAATCTCAGGGGAGTCCCGCTCTGAGGTTTTGTATTGTTCTCCTTTGATGCCGCAGAGAAGATAAAAAAAAACCAGGTTTTGACGAACGGTGAGGGTAATGCTGTGTGGTGTCACTGATGTAGAAGCAACAAAAACAAATGCCAGAGATTTTTTCGATCAATCTTAACTTCCAGAAATATCATAAATTTCTTTCTTTTCCCTTTCTCGGTTCTCCTGCTAATTATTCGTAAAAATTTAAAGTATTCGCAAAGCACAAAATAAACTGATTAATAAATTTTTGAGCTTTTTGCCTTCTTTGATCCGACAGACCTAGAAAGGTTTATGATTTTTAATAAACAAACTCTCTCAGGCCAGGAACAAAGGGCTTCAGACAGTCAGACAGTATCGAATGACAGGTTTGCTCAGAAAAACTGGTTTGAAAATTTAGGTGCTCTGATATACCTTGTCATCGGACTCTTCAGTAGATGTCGTGATATGATATCGCCTTAAATAAATTTCTGTAGGGATTTTATGTCAGAAATTCTCCAGGTACCTTGATGTCTTTACGACTAATGTCATGTCATCATATAGTGCTATTATCCTCACTCTGTACACGTTACCTTGGTAGTCGTGGATTTACTTTCATAACTTAGGATACTTTTTATATCGCATATATTCGACGACTTGTTTCTGAATTGATTGAGTACGCGCGTATACATACACGAAAGTCAAGCGCCTCGATTAGAGAGAAATTTCCGTCATTGCCAGAAAGCAAAAACGTGATGAACATGGCGCGTCATTTCAATAATCACCGAAAATAAACCACGCATGCTCATCACAAGACTCATTGCATTCAATTAAGTCCGACACGTCGTGATTGTTAGCCCCAGCTTCCACGGTCTCTGCTAGCAACGCCAGGGAGCATGACCTCCTTATGGCGCGCACACAAAAAAAAAAAAAAAAAAAAAAGAGCAAAGAAACGCTTGCATTTTTAGAGTCTCGCCTATAAAGCAAGAGAGACTAATAACTATACCCTATCTTGGGGTTCACGCATTGGACTTTTTTAGTCAAAATAACTGTATGAGACACTCATAGATACTTACATTTCCAACTTCATGTTGTGTCCCCTTGAGTGAATGACGGTCTATTTAATTTAATCTACTCCGGCTGAAATTAAACGGGGAAAAAAGAAGTTACACTCTTTTTTTTATACGTATACGGAATGTTGTTTTCCCGGCCCGGGCTGAATATTTTTATTTTCTACTGATTTCCGGCTGAAAATATTCTTGTATTATTCTTAAGTTTATAGCTGATGACATGTTTTAGATATAAGAATACATTGGGGTATCAATAATAGTTAGTGCAGTTTTTTTCGTTTTGTTGGCTGGTTTTGCTGTTTAGAGAAAGGAGTAAGTTAAAAACATATTATTGTATTGCATTTATAGATTTTCACCACAAAAATTATATCATTTTCAGAGTCTCAGCCCGGGGTTTATTCTTAGATATTCTTAAAATTTCGCAAATTTCAGATTTGATATTCCTCTAAAATATATTCTTATATAAAAAAGGGTTTATTATGGCATTAGCATCAAGGTAGGTAGGTAGGTAGGTGGGTAGTTGGGTAGGTAGGTAGGTAAGTAGGTAGCGAAGACTTTTATTTTGAGAGGGTAACTCATAAATGTAACAAAAAATTACTGACAAACTGGTGGCCCTCTAAAACGCAAAAATACAAATTAAAACAAAACCCACCCCCACAATATAGCTATTTACAAAAAAGCCGCAATTTTAGCTATAGAAAAATCTGATAATAAAACTTTAAAAAAAATTTAAGAATAGTCGATTAGTAATGGTAACAGGACTGAGTGGAGTCCAATTCGGTCTGTAATCATACGAGTGATTAACAGAATCGGACGACCGCGTAGCGGGAGTCCGATTTGTTTAATCACGAGTATAATTACAGACCGAATTGGACGACACGAAGTTCTGTTACCAATTAATCATAACTTTAACAAAATTTGTAACATAATAGGCTATTTTTTAAATCAAAACACAAGAAATTCGAAATTTTGTTTTGCTAGCAGTGAAAAAAAAGCCATTTAAGCGCGCGCGTGATGGCCCGTACTGTCCAATTACTTAGGCATGACGCGTACTGTCCTATTGAACTGTCCAATTAAGGCTGAAATCAGGGCAGTTGATAGCCAATCAGATTTGACAATTTTGTTATAGTTATGATTAAGATGGAGATAACGATAACAGAAAGCTGTCTATTTTCAAACTTTACAAAATTATTTCTTTGCATGTTGGGAATAAAAATTGTGTCAAAATCAATCTTCTGGTTTTTTGGTCAGCGCCGCTGACAAAAACTCGGCCAGAAGACTCTGGGTACGAGATTGCGTCAAAATTATCTCGTTGCCTGCGATCCTTTTGGTGAGCACCAGAGCATCACCAACCTCTAGAGTAATGAAAAAACTAAATCTTGAAAAAGGCCATCTCTGATTTTCTGTAAAAATGTTTTCATGACATGCAAATTAACCTGTAAATCAAAACACTGTTAACACTTTGTTTTGATTTAGACGTGCCATTTATTTGATCATCAGTAGGATACGACTGGAAACCGTTAAGAAAACAGTTTTTTGTCCTATAAAGCAGTTAAGAAAGTACGCTACAGTGGCGTTTGGTAAAAAAATTCCCTTCGCCTTAATTTTTTAAGGGGCTTCATATGTCATTATCGGTTCCTCTTGTTTTGGTCAAAGCTGAGCTGAGATTTGATATAACTAAAGCTAACTAAGTATTCTCAGTCTCAGTCATCTTTTATGATACCTGGAACTCTAAAAGAAAGATATAAGATGATTTTATCGAAAGGGAAAACAAAGAAATCATAGTTTTTGGTCATTTTTCCACAACACAAGGCCATTTTTTTTCGAGTTGCAATCTGTTTCCATCATGGCCATCGAAAGTTAAAGACATACACTTATAGTTGAGGCAAAGTAGTAGGGTAATTTTTTATAAAACTGAACGGCATTATTTCAAGGCTTACTTTTCTTTCGAGTTTTTTAATGTTGTTTAAGTAAGTAATACCAAAACATGGTGACATACCTTTTTGAAGTCGTTATTTTAATGCCATTTTTTTTTTTTACAGAGATCAGTCTTATGCTTACAAGTGACTGAAAGGTCATTATCTTCTTCATTTTACTTTCCTCGGTGGAGTTGTGAGCTACCTAATTTACAGACTTGACAGCTGTGCTCGTGCGAGCGCGAAAGAATGTGTGCCGTCATTATTGAAGAATATTTCAGTTGTTGGAAACACAATGTAATGAATGTTACAGTTGTTGGTGTACAAATGGATCACTCTTGTAGCCGCGTTTTAAAGATACTTTTTGATTTTTCGGTCTCCCTCTACAGTTGTTTCAACTTCCTTCTTTTACTAAATACTTCAATTGAAGGTAACGAAAAGAAAACTGCTTTGGAACAAATATGCAAATGAAGCGTGGTTTTGTGAAAAATTCCCTTGAGAACGCCCCCAGGTCACCAATGGGTAAACAACTGCACTTCACGCAGGCCAAATTAAACCGGAACAAAGATTTTGTGGTTACGGTTTTGGATTCTTCCAGAGTAGTTCATCCGGACAAAGGTAAGAAAGACTCAAAACGAGATTCGCTTCAAAAGCAAATATCGGGTAAGATCGTTCCGCGTGTCTTTTGAAAATTTTATTTTTGATTTCAATAATACATCTTACTCTAAAATGGCGTCAAATTTTGTTATTCTTTTGTCTTTATAATAATTGACCCTCGAGGCCCCACTTCAAGGTAAAAATTGTTTTGAATTCTACAGGTGTAATCGAGGCAAAGAGTTTTTAAAACACGAGGCGAGCCAAGCGTTTCAAACTTGATATATAAAACACGAAGTGCAAATGGCTTCAAAAAGTTCTGATGTTGCTCTATTAACATTTGAAATAATCCTTAGCCCTTTTATTATGTTCCATCATCATGCGTGGATGAAGTGACAAATGTTTCGCATTTTTCTTGCAACAATTGAGATGGATTCTTTATCATTATTATTACTTTTTAATCTGGTCTTTCATTCACATTTGACACTCTGTAAATTCTTACCCAACCTGCCGACAAAGAGGGGGTAAACTTTTGCTAGAGGGGTGGTGAAGAATAAAGAATGAAGAAACTTCACCCTATAATATTGGTGCATTTACGGAACTAAAAGCCTTCACTAATGATATGCCTTCATTAGACTACGAGTAATGTCTGATTCAATATGACTTACCAGATGTGGTTACTATAGTTGCTGAGGCTTTTAAAAACTTCTCGTCAGTGTAGCAGTGTGTCTTCCCTACTAGCAGAATTAACCGAAGAGGAGAATCTGCTAGCAGGGAACAGCGTATCACAAACTATCAAGCACCTCTAAGATCTGGATCTTGATATTGCTCTGTGGGCGAATTAAAGAACGTTATTACTTGCCTACAACAGTAAGCGCGTTTCTGATAAAGAGGCCATGGAGCGTCGGTGTAAAACGGATAAAATTAAGAAAAGTTATTGTTTTTACATGTACATAGTTTGAAATCTTCCGGAAGGCTAGTCGATTACAATTCACTTTTATCAGACCGCACGTAACGTCGAGATATGAGATATTTTAAAATATTTTTAAATATGTTGGAAAAATTTGTAAACGTAATGTAATTCATCGTTTTCTCATCAATGAAAACACTACAAAACCCATCTCGATGGGATGAAAGAGCAAATTACTCAACACGTTACTCAAGCAGGGCTGGCAGAAGTAGCGCGCGCGCGATTGTTGTAGTTTTCTGGCGGGGTACCCCCGCGAGAAGATTGAGAGAGAATGTCCACAGCGGCCTCGCCACTCGCTTCGCTTGGCAGCTCCGCCGAGTAAGTAGGTATCTCAATCCCGCTAGCTGCGCAGGCTACACGAAAACAGCCCATCCAATTTGTTTATATTTTATTGCGATATTCTGTCACGAAACGAGACAAAATAACGCTTCTAGTAAAGCAAAAGTAAAGACCGCATTAGTAGAATAATTGCCTGTACTTACCAAAACACCTTCTTTCCTGCGAGTAAAGCACGATTGAAACTGGTCCTTAATATAGTGAGATATTGAAAGTCTTTCTACGTTATCATTGGGCTATTTCTGTACATTGAGAAGCCTATTTCATATTTTTTTCAGTTTCACTGACTAATAGTTATTGACATTGAAGGGATACCGGGAAAGAAACAGAAAACTACACAAAACGATATACAGTGGGAAATCTATTATTTTTTAACAAGGGATAAAAAACAGCAGGTTGGAAATAACGCGAGTTTATTACTAACTTAAGGTAATTATAACACTAAGCAGATGCTTTCAAAGGTACAGTAACGCAAGTGATCCCCAACCGCAAATGATCCGGAGACCGCAAATGATTCCCAAAATGGAACGCATATGATCCTCGACCGCAAGTGATCCCCAAAGTTGACCGCAAATGATCCCGAAAGAAAAATAGGAATGGCTTAGACTCGAGTTAGCGGATCATCGTGTCTATTTTATTATTATTACAAAAAGTAAGATTAAACGCTAAATTTCAGTTCTAAAATACATACATGAATAAAAACTAAATGAAAAAATCATACAAGTGTAAAAACGAAGTCGGTAGGCAACACACGACTTTTACCTCATGCCAAAATGCTGATTGTTCCAATGAATTTTCTCTCTGGCGGGTAGATTATACCTCTAAAGGAAAACGTTTTGTCTGAGCAAATGTGATTTTTGCCGCTTATTTCATACTGAGAGGTCATGACACGCATTTTCGGCAGTTATTGTTGTTTCTGGTCGGCATGATTTGTCCTTTAATGCAAGCATTTCCTTTGACCTCTTTTCAAATGCAATGCTTTTCATTGCGGCTAAATAAGGGTTTTAGGTTGTTTAATTTTCTTTAAAGTGCCTCATGGATCCGAATAATTATAAGCGACTTTTTTTTAGTCCGTGAATGTGACGGTTCCTACGATGTTTTGTCACTCGATAACTACCGCTTGCCTCGCTTTTGCGTTTCTCATTACCAGGTTTAGATTCTTGGTAACTGTCTCCAGCAAGGACACAACAAATGGATATACATATAAGCGTCAATATAACTATTCGCAACAAGTTCATGAGCTGTAAGCAAGTTGCTCTTTCAAAATAAACCGAAACCTGTGGACTTTGATAAGTTCGGGGGTATTTTGACGTGTGTTTATTTCAAATCATGTCTTGCTTCGTAAAGGGCACTCCCAGGCCTGGGACACTCCTAAGTTACGAACCAATGTCTTGCTGTTTATCACGTAAAATTAACACTTCAGAGATAAATCAAAACTAAATATTCTGAAAATCAATTCGACACTTCTAAAAAGATCAGTAAAGTCAATAAAGCTCTTGTTATGTAGAGGGTGCCCGGCTTTGTATTCCTCAGTAGACAAGTTGAGCTTGGGCGTTAAAATAATAGAGTTTTTCTGCGTAACGTCCTGCCTGTCTTAAATTCTCAGCGACGAAACAGTTCTTTAAAGAAAATTGAAGCAATTGACAATGGAAGAAGTATACGGTTGATACCATATCCTTTTCAGATTTATTCTACTTTTTTTTGCCTTGTATAAATTGACCTGAGACGAAGCGTCCTCCTTCCCTTTTTCTTTAGAAGGCACGAGAAAAAGGTTCCTTTTTTTATAATCAGTCCTTTTTTGTAATCAGTCCCATAAAATCCATTCCATTCCTCCAGTTTTCACGAGATCATTTGCGGTCAACTTTGGGGATCACTTGCGGTCGAGGATCATTTGCGGTCCATTTTGGGGATCATTTGCGTTTGGGGATCATTTGCGGTACTGTACATAAAGACCCTTTTGTACGGCTTTTCGTGATGAGTTGTGGCACGTTGTTTTTTTTGTTTCGCTCTGGCCTTTTCTTTCATTGCGGTAAAGTGGCCCAAAATGGCAAAGAGGCCGAACAAACACCCGAAAGAAACTAGCGTTTATAGAAAATTCGTTCGTTTTATGGAAGACTCGAAAATGAAAACCCTTTCCAGTATATGCTGGCTTATAGTTCTGATATAGTGCAAGGGCCTATAAATATTCTTCGTCTTCTCTTTTTGTTTCGCATAGCTTTCACTATCAGAGCCGTCACTAGTTTACAGTCAAACCAGGTCAAGCGTTCCCGTCGCTAACAAACTAATGAATTCATTAATGGAAAAATGATTTCGTTTGTTGATTCTATAATCCATTCATAAAATGAATAATCCAACAGTCAAATTGTACCTCGATTCAATAATCAAATGTTGATTTGGTTTGTGAACAAAATCTACCTGTTCTTTATTCTTGTCTGTTGTATTCAATCGTATTTGCTTCCCTTTTCCTGCCGTTTACGATTGCGTTTTTCATTGCCTTTAACCAAAATAACAGCTAGAATAGACAGACCGCAAACGCAAAGAAACTGACAAAGGCCGAGGATCGAAATCCACCAATCACCGCACATACACTGACCTCAGTTTGACCGTCGTGTTTTCTAAGAGGTCAGGCCTAGGTCTGTTGCAGTGATTACTGGCAGCAAACTGGCGTACATGTAACAGTTTGTTTGGGTTTGAACTTCAGAACTCGCCCGCACTCGACTCAGAAAAAAAGAGGAAAATACAAAATTCTGATGTCAACTTGTGGAAAGTATAGTTTTTCAAAAAACAGTAATCGAATCAACATTCGATTATGGAAGCGAGGCTAAATATCAATATTGGATTGTTCATTTTATGAATGGATTATTGAATCAACAAACGAAATCATTTTTCCGTGAATGAATTCATTAGTTCGTTAGCGACGGGAACGCTTGACCTGGTTTGACTGTAAAAATGCTACAGCACTTGCCTCGAGTATAACCAGCATGCGGACGCCATCTTGGATAACCGAGCTAGTAATTCACATGAGTTGAGTCCTGTGGAAAGAGCTCTGGGTCATTTCCTGTGGGATCCAGGTTCCATGAATGTGACAATAAGCGGACAGAAAATTGATTTTGTTACTTAAAAGGACTGTGTCACGATAGTGCGCGTGTGTGAGATTTGACAGTAGCTGATTGTTTTTGAACCAATTGGAAGGGAGTAAGACGCACGCAAGGAAATTTACATAATTCAAGATTCATTGTTCGCGAAGCGGGAGTCGTTTTTGTTCGATTTTGTATATCCCCATAATTCATATTTATTCTGTGGTATTCCCCAGATATATGTTGCAGTCGATAAGAATAAGATTAACAACCCTGCCCTGCTTTGAAACAAACATTTGCCCACGCGTATTTTCACGTACCCACGCTAGCAAACAAGTCTCTCGGATCGGTAACCAAAAATAATTTGTAAACAAACCTTACTGATCTCTCTGTTTGCTCTGTATAAACTTAGAAATACCTGCAAATAGCGCCTGACCGGTGACCAAAACGCACAGTATCGGATGAGGCAAACTTTTTGCTTAAAATGCCAGCTAAATGCACACTATAATAAAATAGGCTATGCCATGCGGCCGGCTAGCGCGATGAGCACTCCACATCATGAACATTGTAGCTCATCGTAGCGGTTTTTGAAAGCAATTTTTAAAAGCGCTTCATCTCAAAACGCTTTCATTGTAATAGTACAGGGTCGTAACATGGTATATGGGCTCAGGGCTCAAAGCCCAAAATATGACCGGGATCAGGGCTCAGAGGAAAGGGCTCAGGGCTCAGAAGAATGGGATCAGGGATCACAAGGCTTTTGAGCCCGAATCAGGGATCAGATTTATTACACGGTCTAAAAATCTCTTATCACAATATTTTTCCGCTTAATAAGGTTTGTGTCCATAGAATTTCCTGGTCGAGGTACATTACCTATTCTTGCTTCCAGTCGGCGGCAGTTCCTGTCATACGAAGTCCTGGTTGTTTGACGAAAACATTGTATCATATTCTTAATTTATTAATTGTTGAGGGCACCGTAATATGAATCTCAAGTCAATTTTTTCGGTTTGTAACGCAACTCCTGAACGCGCTGTCAACGCCAGAAGGCAGAGAAAGCGCTTTATACATCTTTTTTTGCGAGAAATAGGGAAGAAGTAAAAGGACAAAAAGAAATCCTGTGACAGAGAAAGGTACGTAAGTACTTCCTTGACTTACTCCTGGCAAGGGTCCAAGCCTAGAGTTTTTCGGCCGATCAAACATAACAATACCGCCAGGACAATAGACAAACCGATTCATTGAAAGCGGAATTTACTGTATAGGTTCCGATTGCCTCATCGCCTCAAGCAAGTCACAAGGCGACTATAAATCGAGGTTCGTATTTCTTGACCAGTAACTTAACTCTTAAAGTACTTAAATAATTAGAATGGACGTCAAAAGAAGAATACAAATTTAAAGTACAATGAATTCGCGCGCTTTGTTGCAAAATAAATGCTTTCTCGCAATTTAATAAAGTCTGCTCTAATTGCATGGAGTTCTAGGGTTATCTCGAACTCTGATGAGAAACCGAGATCGGTTCACCTACCAGTACTAGCACAGTATTGGGCCGGGAAAGTAAAGGACACATTCCATTACTGTATAACTGATAAACGCTTGTATGATAAATAGTCTGAAATTACGTGTAGAATTAGTGAAAATAAGTGGAACACCAAAGACTTACCTCGGTGAAATAAAAGTAACAAAACCTTTATAGTTTATTTTCTTTAGTTTTTTTTTTATAAAATAAACGGTTGAATTGGTGAAAGGAATATTGCATACTAGGTACAAGTAGCAGAGTCTGCAGGAATTTAATATATTAATAATTATTTATAGCACTCAGTATGAAGGGCACCAGTAAGGGGCCCACTATTTGATTTTTGAGCCGGGGATGGGTTATTTTTTTTCTTGCAAGATCTTTTCAGACCTCATTCGTGCAGTGGCTATTTTGTTTTGCACAAAATTTACAGACTTTAGTGACAATATTGATCTACAAGAATTTTTTCTGCCCTTTGGGCTTTTCGGCCTGGGCTTATGTAATGGTTGGCCCAGAAAGGTAATCATCACGTTAGATTTGGAGCCTGAATTTCTTAGTGGAGTGAGAACACCTGCTCTGGACCACTACGCATTGCGGCAGCCCAGCTGCCTTTTAGAATCAATAGAGAGGCTCTACCAATCCTCGTTTATCTTTTATACCGATCCTCAAAGCCATTACACACAGAGAAAGTTGGGTCCAAAGGCATAATGGCTTTGAAAGTCGGACGGCAAGAGTGAACCTTAAGGAGGATATGGACGAGGAAACAAGCGCGAAGGGAAAGGAGCGACAAAGGAAGGCATTGCAGAGCTTTGCGAAAGAATTCGGACGGGATGTACGACAGCAACGAACGAGAGGGAAGACCAAAGAAAGAGCTGGTACACTTCAACTTGCTCTGAGTATGTTCAGAAGGAATGCGTCGGCATATGGAGAAGTCGATCTGCTGAAAGAGGTTTAAGGGAGTGAAGGACAAACTACGGTTCAAGACGCAGCCGAAGAATGTGAGATTATCTGTTCAAAAGGCGATGCAGTTGCTCTCAAGCACAATTACAAGAGGTATATCATCCTTTCTTCCTTGCAGTTCTTTTAAAAGATCTCCACCATAACGCAGGGTGACGCATTCCTGGAAGATCACATGGGTTTGACATGGCTGGAACAGTTACAAGAAGATCCCCTTGTATACCAGACTGGGCACCGTGATGATAGAAATTCACCTAAGTGTATCATCGGGAAACTTCAAATAATAAAAGATGGAAACAACTTCTGTTTGAGCTGCCTTGAAGAGTAACGCCTAGTTGCATTGCTCCAGGGGTCAGTTGAAGCAGATGATTCGCCTGCGTCAGGTGGTGACGAAGGGGAAGGGGAACAAGCTCAGGTGGACAACTTTTCAGAGCCTATTAGATTTGAAGCTGGAAGGAGCTATGTCTGGAAGACCTACAACCAGATATGTCCTCTGACTATCTACAATGGTTATTAAGCCAGGAAAAGCCATTAATGGGCTTGACACAGAAAAGCTGTTAGACTGTAGAACCTGTGGCTTGCATCATTTTATTTTCTACTTCATGTAAAGCAGGTATTTTGCTATTGGTAATTGATTGTGATCCTCACTGTAACACACACAGAGTGAAAGAGGAAATTCACATAAGACTACAACATCAACAGGGGTAGCAGAATAGAAAGCTCTGATAGAACCTACAACTTGCTCTAAAAATTAAAGTTAATGTTTTTTTCATCAGCCCATTTGAGCATGTTCTATATTCTATATTTGGAGTCTAAGTTAAAATTTTGTGTAAAAACATGGATGGGATCAATTCTTTTATCAGGGCTCAGGGATCCAAATTTTGGGAAAATGGGGCTCAGGGATCAAAATAACGGCAAGAAAATAGGGATCAATGGGTCCTGTATATACCATGTTACGACCCTGAATAGTAGCCACATAGGGTATAAGTATAAAGATTATTCTAAAAGAACAACGCAAAATTAAGCATAAACAGGAACCCACCAGTGTGGCATAAATTTCAATTGCTTCCTTCCGAGTCGTTGTGTCGGGTGTTCTGCAAAACAAAGATTATCGATTCAACACATAAAGACACCAGATATTAAACAGAACATTCAGGCAACAATTTATTTTTAAAAGATCAATTCTTAAACATTTACACTCATACAGCAAAGATACAAGAAACATTCCGTGTGAACCACATCGTTAAAGATCGCGCGGCCTGTTGTCAGTACTTTCTACAACTACGGATCGGAGTCATAAATCGAATGCCTGTTAAAGCGTTTCATGTTCGATGCATTCTTTCCTCAAACCTCACACGACTTCCTGTACAACAAAAGATTGCCGGCTTTTCTCCTTCTGATTCCAGTCACTCGAGAGAGTAAATTGTTGCAGACAATCGGAAGTCATGTCGTAGATCAGCTTTACTCGCCGCTGCGTCCTATTAGTAGTCCACGGCTGTATCAAGGAAACCCTTCTCAAGTTTCTTTACATATTTAACGTTTAAGAACTATCCGCAAAAGGTAGATCGTTGACTGGAGAACTTAATAGACAGAAATGAAAGGCGGATGACCACATTACATGCCACACTTGATCCGTTTGTAGGAACACTGACAACAACGAACATGGCTTCGTGTACCTCTCCTCAATGACTTCGAATTTTCTCGACAATGCTTGCTCAAAAATACAAAGTATGGCATTTCAAAAATGGACCAAATAACTCTTGAAGACTGATATTATGGCTTTCACGGGCGTCTAAGGGTCGATGGAAGAGGATTTCTTCACCAAAAGCCAATCTTGAAAAAACGTTCGCCGGAACATGCACCGGCGAAAAATGTCTGATTGGTCGACGCGCGACCACGTGACATTGCCAAATTCAAAATGGTGGCAATACCTCCATCGTTTGTCCCTGGTTTGTTTATTCCAGTGGAAAGAAGATTAATTGCGGCTTAATATGAGTTGCAAATGCATATACGGATATTTTTAGAATAGCTTAGATTTTTTATTATCCTTTTTCACCTATTCCCATAGGATTCGTTCCCTGCGTTGCTCGCGTTTTGGCCAGTTTAGCGGATTCAACTTTGGACTCTTCGGGAGGACTCTTCACGATCACGAAGGACAACAATATTTTTGATGAAAGGCGGGTCACTAGAAAGAACAGCCTTTGTTCACAGCTGAATGCAGCGGAAAAATAAGACACTATGGGTCCTTTGAAATTGCTTAGACACCTGGAAGTTATTTTTTATTTTTTTTTACTGAAAAGATAAAGCAAAATTATGTTTTCTCAAGCAAGACTTTCTAATTTATAAAAAAAGCTTGAACATGAGCTAAATGAACTGTGGTGTTTGCATTCATGTTGTTTTCATTGCAATTTTGATATCAAAACTTTAAGCCGTCTATGACCGAGCAGGTTTTTTTTCTTTTTTCTTTTCAATCGTTACTGTGCTTGATCTGAAAAAGATAATGAAATTTTTAAAACTAGGGGAAAACAATATATAAAAGAAGAGAACTTTGATTGCAAATATGTTAGTTGGAAAAAATACTGATTATACTGTGTGATCTTTTTACTATATAGGTTAGAAAAGTGACGCGTAGTCAAAAGTGCTACAAAGGAGTAAAAACCCAGATCTTTCCATTAATCAATTTTATTGACACTGTCAGGGACATATGCTTTGCTTGAGTACACATTTGTTGGTCAAAAATCTTGTTTGTGAAGCTGCACTTTGTTTGATTCAGGATCACTCTATCTTTTCTGAAGAGAAATGAACAATAAAGTATGTTAAAATGTCAGATACTTCAACACTGCCTTAGCCAACAACTAAGAAGAAACTCAACTTCATATCACAAAAAAAAGTGAAAAATACCTTCCTTCCAGGATCCAATTTTCAAGCAAAGAAGCACTCCCACAGAGAGCCTTGTGTGCAAAAATTTAGTACTAAAAAATTGTACACGGAAGAAATCATGTCCGTAAGTGCGGTTCCTAACGAAGTAACTCGTTGTATGGATAATCCCAAGCCAAATTTATGAGCAAAATAATCTAATCTTCGATCCTTCAATTATAAAATTGCAAGCCTAAATGTACAGCAGCTGTGCACATTGTAAACAGCATTTTTTTCCATAAATCAGAATGTTGCTGGACCTATCGAACTGTAGCTCCAAGACAGTCTAAGTGTTTTAATGAAAACACTCTCATATTTTCTCATTCGACAGTTCGCATAAAACTCAAATTTCTCGATATGGTAACATACAAAGCTGTAATAACGTGTAACAACAATGAAATTTGCATCGATCGACAAAATCACGTTTCGAACTACGCAATTTAGAAAACTGCCGCAACCCGGCCGCTTTCGATCCACTAGCCACAAGACAATTTACACCGCAAGACAATAGCTAAGAATATTTCTTTACCTTCTTTATAATTTCCTTTTGTGCCGAGTGACACGAGATTAAGTTGAACCAAGCGTAAGCGTATTTTTCTGGCTTACGGTACTTTGCGAAACGAAACGAAACGAAACGAAACGAAATGGTACTTTGCGAAACGGTACTTTGCGAAATGGTACTTTGCGAAACGGCACTTTGCGAAACGGTTACACAAGCGCCAATGCGCCTAAATTTTTCGCGTTGGCGACCAAGGCCTGAAAATTAGCAGCCTAGAATGCTTCATCACACCTCATCTCTAGTACCTAGAATGCTACTGAAAGCTTAAGATTTGTTTCCAAAGAGCAATGTATTACCAGACGCCATCTTGGATTTAGGTGACTTGGAACGTTGTGTATGAACTATTTCAGTGTCGTCTTTGTAACACGTGTTAATTTTGCGGGCGCATCTTTCACACGCAGACGTGTAAAAAGAGCGTTTCAGAGCGTTTTTCTTGTAAATTTATTTTTTAATTACTATGAGTACCATATATGAATTACAATCAAAGCAAATCAAACAAAAACATTAACAGTAACAACGACAACAAATGGAACAATGACAAATTTAGTAAAACCGTAACAATTCTTCTTTCTGTGGCCCATAGACGATTTTTTGTTTGTTTAAAGACAAATTGGCACATAGATTGCATGTTTTAATTTGCTTCAATTATGTTGGATAAGTTAGATCCAAAACTTAACTGTATGTTTTTCGAAATTTGGATTTGGTTTTCTGTAACAAACCTTTGTGCAAAATTTAGGCCAATAAATGTGAACAATTTCATTTTAAATTGCTGACTTGTGTTTCTTAGCCTTTTAAACATTAGTTCGCTTTTAGTTCACAGGGTGTAACATTCCGTGTAGTGCTGAACCGTGTGCTGATATGGGGCCTCCTTACGCCAATCAAACGTTTTTCACACACCCTCGTAAATTATTACTTATCTTGTTGTCACTAGTGACAACAAAAAAACGCATGTTAGTTGCACAGTTTGTAACCTCGTGGCTAGCGACAAGGCTCATGATGTTTCGCGTCTATGAGAAAATAGCTGCCCCTAGTTGTGAACTTCTCCAGGGTGGTTAGTACACAAAGACATGACTGTATTCAAAGCGTACCCATAGAACCCGCTTACATGATGAAAAAACCCTATGGCCCCCGAGTCTCTTCGTCTTGGAACTCTTGAAAAGACGAAGACTATCAGGCATTGATTGATATTTTTCTTAGGAAACGTTCCAACCTTGAAAACGGATAAAACTAAAACTTCCCTTCCCTATTTCGTCCTTGTCTGTGACATCGGCCCATCGAAAATTAGGAATATCGTGAAAGTAACCCTTCGTGAGTGATAAGGAATCGAGAAGAGGTATCTTGAAAGCCATGCTGGGCTTCAAAATAAGAAGCGCTGAAGAACACTGTTGTAAATAATGTTTGCTAGCACATGGGCAGACGCCGATCTCACATGCATGACCCCAAAGCGCGGGAAAATTTCTCACGCAATGCCTCGCGTGACGAAAGAAAGACAAACATCATTCGCAAAGTATCATTTAGCAAATTACCAAAATCAATTTTTTTGTTTGATTTGCTTTAATTGTAATTCATATACGGTACTCATAGTAACTAAGAAACAAATTTACAAGAAAAACGCTCTGAAACGCTCTTTTTACATGTTTGCGTGTGAAAGATGCGCCCGAAAAATTTACACGTGTTACACAGAGGACACTAAAATGGTTCATACACAACATTCAAGTCACCTTAATCCAAGATGGCGTCTGGTAATACATGCTGCTCTTAGGAAACAGACTTAACGAGGAAATTTGCTCCAGGTTTATCTTTACAAATCTTCAGCTTTCAGTGGAATTCTAGGTACCCTAGATAAGGTGTGATGAAGCATTGTGTTGTAACCGTTTCGCAAAGTACCGTTTCGCAAAGTACCATTTCGTTTCGTTTCGTTTCGCAAAGTACTGTAAGCCTATTTTTCTGCCATAAACAGTGTAAACATGCGGAGATTAAGCATCTAAATATAGTTTTTCCAGCAACAAAGTACACGCTAAGTCATATTAACAAATCAAAGCCCAAAAATGTCTGTCCCTCTTTGTTGAATCCGTCATAAGAAACTTGATCTAAACAACAAAAACGTTTTGGATAGCATTGTAATATGCTCTTCGATCAACAGTTGAATGTTATCGAGTGTTAGATTCACAATCAAAGTCGAATTTTGACACAAAAACGGGACACACATTTGACAAAACTGTCGCTTCCGTGCTACTCGGTACAAGCTAATTTATATACCAAACCAAAGCCCAATAATTTTTCTTCCACTACTTTATAATTTCTTTTTGTACCGAGTTGCACGGAACATGCAGTAAACAAAAGAGTAAAAATTACCCACCTTTTCGGCATGTCTTCACATGCAAACCAGCGATCTGAACGTCAAAAACACTGAATCAGACCATGCCAATGCGATTTTTCGCCAGTTTCAGGACGCTATATTCTCTAGAGAACACACTTCCGTCAAAACTTTGACCAAAATAATTTTTGATCTCTTACAGTGGCAAGAAATTGCAACGCTGTCACTGCCAAAAAAAGCTACCATTGCTTCTCTCATCTGAACAACAATTCGCGGGCATTTTCGCCTCGGAGCCAATGACATTACCCGAAATAGATCACGTGTCAATTTTAGTAGAGCATGCGCAGAGATTTTTCGCCGGTGAAGCCGGAACAGGAATCAAGATGCCCCACATGCGCAGAAACATGTCACAGACACATAATATTTTCTAGAAAAAGTTTGTTGCGTGATCAATAAATGACAATTTTGTACTGCAAAACTAAGTGCAAATTATTCTAGCGGTGCTTTTTTTCGGAATATTCATTTGATGAAAATTATGCTTGTAATGAGGAATTATGCCAAAAATTATGCTAGCACAATTTATCAAGACCTACTTACCTTGTATCTTTTCGATCTAGAAAATATTTTAAGTGATTTAGAGGGGAGTCTTCGTTTTCTGCATTTTGGGGTTGGGGGGGGGGGTGTAGAAAACGAAGACCCTGATCAAATTCATTGATAATTGAAGATCTTGTCATTTCTTACATATCTCAGGTCGAGATAGCCAATTCGAGGTATTTATAAGGGACTTTGAGGGAGGGGGGTCAACGTATTTGGGTCTTTGGTCTTAGGCCTTCATTTTCTACGCACACGTCCACACGTATGGTACTTTTTGAAGTGAACCTGGCACCTAGGGAAAAAAAAAGCCAGTCAAACGCAATATTTACATAAGAAAGAGAACAAATACCACACGAATAAATAAAGAACTACAAGAATTTGCAACTGACTTCGAAGTAGGGAAGAACGAATCCGTGGATGCAAAGTGGAACATGTTTCAACAAAGGCTTACTGGCATAATGGATTCCTGCATACCGCACAAGTACCTCATGCCATAAGCTACCCTGGTTTCTCCGCAGTTTGAGGAGACAGACCAAGAAAAAGCAACGGTTATACAACAGGGCGAAGAAATCTGAAAGGCAGTCTGATTGGAATGAGTTCAAATTAGCCAGGAAACAATTACACATTCCAAGAACTTTAATCGGTCCAGAAACAGTTATCTTTCTGACCTTCTCGACGACTCCATAAACCAAAACCCCAAGGTTTTCTGGTCACATAAAAAAAACTAAGAAAAGAGGGGACAGATGTTCAAGACCATAAAGTTGGAAATGAAGTGTTTACTGAGCCGAGAGCTAAGGCTGAAGTGCTAAACAGCCAGTTGTCCAGTGTTTTTAACACAGACAAAGCCAATGGCCCAGATGGAATTCCCCCCTGGTTTTTAAAAGAGATTCATTGCCCAGTAAATTTCAAAGGTTCTTGCTGATATCTATTAAGACTGTATCAATATCAGAACTATGCCCAGCCAATGAAAACAAGCAACGTATTTGCCATTCACAAGAAAGGAAATAAATCGGATTCATCAAACTATAGGTCCGTATTACTTAATTAAATCGCTTCAAAAGTACTTGTCTTGAGCACATTGTGCACAGCCATGTTATGAGGCACCTGTCGCAATATGGAGTGCTCACTGATTACCAACATGGCTTTAAGGCGAAACGATCAACAGAAGCACAGCTCATATGTACCATTCATGACATAGAAAGTGCTATTCAGTCTAACAAAACAATTCACGCCGGAATCCTTGACTTTTCAAAAGCGTTTGACAAAGTTCTCTATCGTCGTTGTTTGACGAAACTTGACTGTTAAGTTACGGAATTCGTGGCTTGTTTCGAACACAGCGTACCCAATCAGTAGTAATTGAGGGGGGCATCATCTGCTCCTGTAGTCACGACATTTGGCGTTCCCCAGGGAACGGTCTTAGGACCGTTTAGTTACTGTTCTTATTGTATATAAATGATTTACCTAATGGTCTTAACTCGCTAGCGTTAGACTTTCATGATTCATTGTTATATTATGGAACAATCTGTTGTGATGAAGATGTAGCTGATCTTCAGGATGATCTATATAGATTAGAAGCTTGGCAACAAAAGTGGAAGATGGAATTCAGTCTTTCTAAGGGTAAGATCATGTGCTTTACAACCAAGAAAGATACACCAAAGCGGGAATACACAGTTTGTGGAGAATTTCTAGAAGAAGTGGATTCTCACCCTTATCTGGGAGTGGTGCTTTATAAGAAAATGAGGTGGTCCCCACCCATCGAAGTAATCTCACCTAGGGCAAATAAAGTCTTAGGACTTATTAAACGCACTCTGTGGAACTGTCCAAAGTCCGTGAGAGAAACTGCGTACACGACACTTGTGAGACCAAAGCTCCAGTAGGCCTGAAGTGCATGGGACCCGCATTTCTAGAAAGATAAAGCCGCTCTAGTAAGGTTACAACGCAAAGCGGCTCGCTTTGTCACGGGAAATTACGAACGAGCGTGACGGGAATGCTGCAAGACCTAATCAAAATTGCTTTTTGCCCGTAAATTGACATTTCGATATGGAAAACTGTACAAACTATCGATAATTTACCGTAAGAGTAATATTACAAAGTTTTGTGCCAACCGAAGCAAAAGATAAGGACTTAGATAAGGAGGCTAGTTGTTACAAGCCCAGCAGAGCTCCATGTTAAGCCAAAGCGCAAAACGCAAAGTAAGGGGGATGGCGAATTTTGAAATTAAAGACGACCAAGAGCGAAATATTCTTAATTCAACATACGCAGCAGCGTATACTAGTCACCCCAGAGTGTTGTAGTGTGGATGAAAATACTTGTCACGTGACTTTTTAAATTGCAAACCCCAACCTGCGGCCACTACTAACCCTAACTGTTGAACTTACTCACTTGGAGGTCAAAACACCAACATTTATTTTGTAACCCCAAGAAAGCCCCTCGGTTAGAGTCTAGATGGGCCTTATATTTTTTGGGAGTGTCAAATACCTAGGTCACGTCAGGAGCAAAACTAGCCTCCCACGCAGGCGTTTTTAAAAACGCTGCGTCGGAGGCTAGGAGCCCACAACCCGGAGCGAGCAACTTCCATGCGTTCTTGTCACGGCGTTTTTGCACGAAAAAGTTTATTTTTAGAACGGTTTTGGCGCGAAATTTGAATATCTTTGTATTTCTACAAACAAGTCAGCAAAACCTACAGACCTCAAAATGATATTATTTGCCTTTTAATAACATTTAGTTTTCCTGTTTGATATCTTATACTTCGAATGCGCTCAAAGACATGGTGGAGATTGTATTTTCGCGGAAAAAAGGTGCCCTAAAATGTGTCTAAAAATAAACTGGTCCGTAAAAGCGCCGTAACATAGGTCTAGTATGGGAGTTGCCCGCTCCGGGTTGTGGGATCCTGGTCACGTGACACAAATCGTTCCCTTGAAGTGTGACACACTTGAAACATGAATGAGAAGACACACAAGGCTGTCCGTTATGTATAAGATGTACCGTGGTTTCCTAGATGGGAAATGAGAGGACCATTTGATTCCAAATAGAGAAAGGAGAACACCAGAAAGCCATGATTTTAACTTTTTTATTGTACCGAAAGGACATAAGTAAGGAGTATTTTTAGATTTTCCCTCTTTCCCGAGACAATAACTGAATGGAACAGACTCTCAAAAGAAACTGTCATAAGCCAATCTCAATTTTAGGTTTTCTTTTATCAGGGGAAACCAATGGCAATTTCCTCCTTAACACATCGAAAGCACTTTTTAGGCTCAAACTCTTATATTACGCTTGGGTCACCTGTGATCTTGGTCTGGAATCGGGTTTGGCTTTTGAGTAAACTACCGGAGTGTATGATGGTATTTATCGTTTCAATTCAAAATGAATAAGAGAGAAAGAGAAATGTGCAAATGCCTTCTAATGTAGGTAGACTTACCACAAGTCGACCTCACGACTTTCTAAGGGCGGTCTGAAAATGGATATGGATTTTATAGGCCTGGGGTGCTTACCATTTACACAAACAAAGCGGGTGGAAATCGTGTGCAAAAAAACAAAAAACTATAAAATTTAACGTGGTGGGAGAACGACTCTTTACAATGAGTGTGCAAATCAGCTAAACAGACTAGAAAGAGTGCAAAAATTGCATCCCTTCAAATCACAGCCCATGTTTTCTGAGGCTCCCCAAACGGAATGACGCCAGCCGTTTGATTAACCATCCAGAATTTCCGGATTTCCCAAGCAAATGGTAAGTACCCGAGGTCTGAAAACCGGTGTGAAAATGACATTTTTTGGTCTGAAGTAGGGTCAGGATTTGGCGAACCGGACGGCACACCCCCACCAAGAATTCTTAGGATTCCTCCCCCCGCCCCCGTTTCCTATGAACAATCAAATCAACAGCGTGCTACATCTGGCGATCCATTTACGCGAGCTAGGGCCAATATTCTGCCGGAAGGAGGGTTCAACATACCGAAATGTACTCGCTCGCTCGGTGTGTAGAATTGATCAATCGTTTAGAAAAGCTCGTGTTCATTTCTAAGAAAGTCAAAACTGAAAGTTAACTCGCGATGAAGAATTTGATTCACATGTGTCTCGCATGATTTTCGGTGTTTACATAGTCTTAGATCGATTTATTCGTAGTTATCCTACTAACAAGTTTGGGGATAAGAATAAGTAGCTGATCACCTGCCCATTTTCGTATGTATAGGCATTGAAGAAAGTGAACGTAGCATCTGAAAACAAAAGAAAACTCAGTTTATCGACAAGCGAACCAAGACAAACGTCAACAGCCGCGATGGCGGTTAGCAAAACAAGTAAAACACACTTCGGTTAACATATCCGAATGACAGTTCCAAACAAAAATCCTGTTAAGATGATTTAGGAAAACAAATACCTGCCGTCGTTTCTCTCCATAGTTGTAACAAACTTCTCGAACGTATGTGAAGAGCAGCTCCGGAGCAGGTTGAAAAGGTCCAGTTAGCTCGATGGACAGCCCGAGAGACCGCAAGTTAACTAAGTCGGTCATCAGGATGGGTTCCAGTCACTTGAAACTTTCTTGAATCGTTTCAACTTTCCGACTTTAATGAGATGCAAATTAAATTAAAGTTACATTGGGATTTTACTTAGGCGTTCACACACGCATATTTGGTTAAGTAAAACCTAACAGCTCTTAAGTCTTACTTAAAGCCTAGTGTAGAGACAACCATTCTTTACTAGTAAAGCCTGAAGTATTTAAGTAATCCTTGTACTATACGATGTATCCTGGCCACGTATAAGCTAGGGTATCGAGGGGAGGGGTCCTAGTTCAGTTGTTTCCATTTAAAAATCGCTTTTGTTCCCTTGTTTCCGCTGTTATTCAGAACCTCGTTTCAAGCTAAACCTTTTTCTGTTTCCCCTCAAAACATTGAAAACCACGAACTTTTACTAATGCTCGTTAATTTGTGTTGTACCTTTCCAACTTACAGACTATCGCAATATCCCATCAATCGTAAGAATAGATCTTAATATTGTTCCCTTATACTGTCAGTTGTCGTTCTTACGTTATCTGTGCTGACTGATAACCGATTCAGATTCCGAATGTGGAGTGGCCAAAGCAGCTTATGGGCTTTCGCGTTGGTCACTGCCACTTGCAGTTAACTGGCTTAGCCGTAGGTATGAATATTATATATGTTAAAACAGAAGAACGAGTTAAGGAACTGACCCCAGTTTTTCAAAAGTTGGTTAGCGTTATTCACTGGATAAATCACTATCCAGTGGATGTGTCAGGAAAATCAATTGCTTTATCCACTAGATAGTGGTTTATTAGGTGGACAGTGTTATCCACCTTTTGACCAACTGGGGCCAGATGGGATATTCATGAAAGGTAAGGTTTGTATTTTTCGTAGAATTGGGTTTAAGTTTTTTTTATTCTAATTAATTAGTTGTGATGTAAACAAGAGAAAACGTAGTGCCACCACAATCATTATTTACCCTTGCCAATGAAAATTCAGGTTCGCAACAAATCTGGTATCATGGCGGGGCTTTCTCGCGCGAAGCGCACCAGCGGAGCACCATGGGTAAGAAAATGAAGTAATCTATCCATCCAAGAAAATTTGGTAATCACGTGACCGTACACCAACCGACCGCCCGAGCGACCGCCCGTCCGCATCACAGGCATACCAATGTAAAATAACTCAATCAACAGGTATGGCAACCCAAATGCAACTCGAGGTTATTTTGGCGGGAAATCGCATAGCCACGTGCGTCTTGTAAGGCATGGAACAACTAAAGAGTCAATAAAGACGAAAACGAAAAGCGGAAATTGTTTCTGTATCCGTGTTGTCTAAAGTATTTAGTTTAGACTAATTGTCATGTCCACAAATTTGGAATATAGAGCAGGAGAAAGACAGAGAAAAAGAGAAAGTAGGCGGTAGGCCAGCGAAGCACAATGAGAAAAAGGGCGACAAAGGTCTAGAGCGAGAGATAAAAAACAAAGGAGACATTTTTTACTGGAAGAACAACATCAAGATTTTGTAGCGGTGGTGAAAAAATGGGAATTGCTAGCGGCCACCAATGCAAGGTGAAAATAAGCGGCAGTGAAAAAAAGTGAACGAGAACACGTACGAGATTTTCTCCATAAAACTTGTAACTAAGAAGTTTCTGGAAGTTTCACGTTGTAGTAGTGCAAAAAAAAAAACGGCAAAGAAAAGTACAAAAAACTGTGCTGCACGTGCAAAGTTGCTTTTTTTTGCTAATTACACCCATTGTTGTTTATCACCATTCTCCAGCGTTGCCTTCGCCGCTTAACATTACACGATTTTATATTTTTTTGAACAGACTATAAATATTATCGAGAGCTTCGCTTTTAGCCCTGGCTAAATCTTTATATTAACTATGTTCGTTAGAGACTGGTGGGGGTAAAATAAGTGCTTCAATGTACGAAGATGTCTTATGGCTTATTTCATAAATAATTCCATTTTTTCTTGTTCATTGTTAATTTTTCAGTTATGCTGCTACTGACACTTCACATTTCGGTATTTATATCTTTTGTATGTCAAAAATTTTCTCGTCGCTTTTCCCACCCATTCCACAAATCAAAAAGATCAACATGCCTATCTTTCCGTTCCGATAATTTACTGCATTATTTACTGGCAAGAGAAGACGATTAACTTGCACTGACATTCTCCTTAGCTGATCACTGCAAAAACCCTGCTACTATAGTCTTGCTTCTCGCCAAGTTTTACTTAGCACTCAGTCACCCAAAATAGAACTAGTTAATAATATTGTACGCATACCCAGTTTAACGACGGTCGAACGCCGCAATTCCCCGTGTATGGTCAAATCAAGCGCCCTGTAAGAACGTTTAACATGTTTAAAGACAATTAATTATTGGTTTGTCCTTCTTTTCACAGTGTTTTATTCCCGTGATCCCCAAAACAGTTTTATAATCTGTTGTTCCCTGAGATTTGTTTTCCTTTTCCACCTTTTCTCAGGTAAAAATGGCCAGTTCCCTCAAAGCCCCACATACTGTATCTTCCTGATACAGCTCTTATCTCTGTTGCAGACATCCTAAATAACTGCGCTCTGAGGTATTAAACGCTAGCTATGTTCCGAAAAACATCTATCATGTTGCATCATCTTTGAACTTTATAGTGTTTAAATAGCATCGTACCCTCTTTCAATTTGAGCAATCAAAAACTTCGAGCGAAGGAACGAGCGGTATACCAAAAAACCTTTCCGTTGAATTTAAACTGTACTGAACGCCAGGCCTGGTGTTCTGCTCCATCAGGCTGCTGATTGTCATTCACTGAACTTAACGGACGACTTCGTTTAACCTTGGCTTAAAACCCCCCGCAATGTTTTAACGCAGCAGCCAACGTTGGCAACCACCGAGTAATAAGCATGATAAAAAGTTCTCGAAAAATCGGAATATGTTTAACTATAGAGAATATTTTTTTTCGTTTAAACATTAAGGATGAAGGTTGTCGATGCCTCCTTATTTTTGTACACAAACGCAAGTTGCACAACGATTATTTAAGAAAAGATAAGATTTCGAAAACAATAGATTTGGCGAATGGAATGACGTCGACGAATAGTCGTAGATTATCAATATCAGTAATTACACAAGTAAGAGTTTCATGGACAGTACCGCTCAAATGAACACATGGTTTGAAAGTGTACCCCTTTACTTTTAAAACACTGTATGTTCAATTGACAAACGTTTAAAGTTAGAAGAAAACAAAATCATGAACAGAGCTGGTTATTGCTGGCGTTGCGAAGCACCCTGTACACAACATTGTTCACGATGTGGGATGGCGTATTACTGCTCCAAGAGATGTCAGCAACAAGACAAGTGGCGACATAAACCCGACTGCGATGGAGCAGCGTTGAAAATGCAGTGCTCCGGCTGCAACGCTAAACAGGAGGGAATGTTGAAGTGCACCAACTGTTTGAACTCCTACTATTGCAACGCAGAATGTCAGAGAAGTGACTGGGAGAGACACAAGACTTTCTGTCAGGAGGCTGTTGACAAAACGTTGGTATTAGCTGGAGATATGAAGGAATTACTTGAGATCAAAAAGGATAACCCCGGCCTTCGATTTACTTATTATTGGGGGAATATGCCTGCTGTTGACCTGCTCAACTTGTCAATGAATGAAGGGGAAGAGTATTCCAATCCACTGGCATTGTTGCTTTGCGGAGTCGGTAATCCAAGGAATGTTTTACTTACGATTGCTTCGCTGCCTGATGTTTACACTCAACATGTGAGTTTCGTTTTGAATGACATCTGTCCTTGTACATTGGCAAGAACAGTTCTGCTTCTATACATATTATACAAAGGTATTTTGGATTGTTCGTTGTCTATTTTTTAACAGATCTACTTGTATGCGTACTTGTCTGACAGTGTCCCTTAGCGCCATTAAACAATGTTATTTTCAAATTATGAGATTGACATGACAGTCATTGACATTCTTGACAGCCAGTTGAACTGCCTCTATCTAACCTCCACTTCCTTCTGATACATTCTCCTCACTTCATATCAATATCCGTGGTCTACCAAAACACTTTGATGACTTATCAGAATTTCCTCTTACATTAAACAGGTCTTTCTCCGTTATTGCTGTTTCTGAAACGTGGTTACATAGGTCTAATTCTAATTTATTCCATTTTCCAGGCTATCATTTTATCTTTAGTCACAGATAACATAAGGCGGGTGGCGGGGTTGATCTTTATATTCAGTCTCACCTAAAATTTAAGCTTAGAACTAATCTCCAATCTTCTAAAAATACACTGTAAGAATCAGTCCTTGTGGAAATACAACCGCATAGGAAGAATATCATTGTTGGCTAATTTAATCGACCCCCTAATGCCTCGGTTGCTGATTTTAAAAAATCTCTCGATGGCATCTTATCAACTATCAGCTTTGAGAATAAGCTATCTTATCTCATGAGTGATTTTAATATCAATATCCTTAACTCGTAATCCCACCACTCTTCTAATGAGTTCATCAATCTTATGATTTTTAATAGTCTATATCTTTTGATTTCTAAGCCAACTCGCATAACCTCCTCAACTGCAACTCTGGTTGATAAAATTTTCACAAACAATCTTGAACACAGCATGAACAGTGGCATTCTCTACACTGATTTATCTAATCATCTCCCAATTTTTCAAGTCACTCATCTAAAATTAGATGCTGAATCATTTCGCCAAAAGAGATTGGCACGCCTCATTAACTCTGCAACAATTGCAGCATTCAGGTCTAGGTTGGAAACCACTGAATGGTCCCTAATCTATAACTCTGACTCTACCATTGATTCCTACGATACACTCTCTAGTCTTCTTATTTCAGGATATCATAAGTCATTTCCACTTAAACTTGTATACCCTGAATCGCGCGTTCTTCAAAACCCTGGTTTTCAAAAGGTCTCTGTATCCTGTAACAGGAAGAATTCTCTTTATTAAACAATTCCAAATAAACCCTACATCAATTATTGTAGTTTAATATGGGCATCTACATATGCTTATTACGTAGAACCACTTTATATACTTCAAAAGAAAGTCATTCGTATAATTACGTTTGCTCCTTCGCGCACACCCCCTAAGGCCCTTTTTTCTAAGCATAATATCCTTCCACTCCACTCTTACTATCTATAAATTCCATGTTGCTTGTTTTGTATTTTCACATTTTAATAGCATTTTACCTACTCCTGTTTCCTCGATCCTACATTTTAATTCTGAATATCACGATTATATGACTGTTCACGTTTTAATCTGCATAAAATCTGTCATAAGTATCAATTTGCCATCACTTGGCAAGCTCCGATTATTTGGAATGATATTCCGTTAACTGTGCGCAATAGCCTTACAATAAGTAACTTTAAAAAAAAAGTTAAGACTGCATTTTTTGAGTACTTGAATTAGCCTATGCATAAATTGTTGAAGGGCCATAGAATTTATATTTAAGTTTATAGTTTTATCTAACCTCTTGTCACCAATGTTGTATACCTTGTGGGACTATACTAGGTGTATTTGTTTGTATGGTTTATAGGAATTTATTAAAAACTGAATCATTGGATAATGCAATTCTAGCATTTTGATTGGCTTAGCCGTTATGGTATATGAGCTATTATACCATGCTCTCCATATGTGGTCGGTGTACGCGTCGGTTTAAAATTGGAAGCTAGCTGAGAATTTTTTTCGCAAAGGATAGAACGGCGCCCGAAGCAAATCGTTTTAATTCATTTCTTAGAATACTAGAAATGCAGTTTCGTCGAAAGAAAAAAGACAAAAACAGACAAAAAAGCCACAAGAGCTTGTTTGAAAGTTTCTCGAAAAACATATGAAAATACATGGAAATAAAGTACCATGACCAGCTACGAAAGAAGAAAAGTGTTGTTTCTCCATGGTCGCGAAGCCATTCGCCGATCGAGTCACTCGCCGATAGATAACTGCGGCTTGTTTATCCGACATCAAGAATATAAATCACAAGTAACCAGCTACAAATACAGGCTATGCAGCCATTCACTAGAGCAATCGAGGCGGCAGTATAGCTTCTTTTCTCGTTCAGCAAAACCAGCTTGTGGCTTCAAACAACTTCATAACAAGCGACCGAGGTAAAAATTTTTCTCCGTTGTTCTTACTTTTATAACTGCACCGAAAATTCAAATTCACAGTAATTTCGACGGCTGTCTCTTAAAAATTCTTTTCTTTCACATTATCTGCCAGGTGTTTTTAGCTGTTCTGCTGTGTAAAATCCTAGAATTCCGATGAGTTTTTAAAAAACTAATGTTCATCGCTGCAATGTTTTGATTTTTCATCACAACTTTCAGGGGGAAATGAGGTCGCTTCTGCAGTGGTCCGTATTTGGTATTCTGTCCTCATTTCTGAACAAGATTTCACTCTATTGATGTCAGCCCTTCAAGATCTCGTGGCCACAGCCGAACTCAGCACCATCACTGATGGCAAGATGGAGATTTCTGCTTCCCAGCTCAGCCAGCTTAGGACAGTTTGGGCCACCTGGCTTCGTTTGTCCGAACGCAAGGGACCTTGGGTAGCCAAACTAAGGACGAAAACGAACTCGCTGGATTCAGGGAGAAACAATGGCATACGAAATTATATGCATGCCATCCCCAAAGAACACAGGGTTTCCACACAACACTTTTTTGACACAGGAATCTTTCATTCCACTACAAATGCTAAGGAAGTAACGCGACAAAATCCTACGTTAACTGGTAGAGCAATGCTTCAACGCTCATCCCTCACGGAGTTTCAGTACAATATTCCATCAGATGTGCTTCCACTCACGGGATGGGATTACAAGGCAATCAAGAAGGTCTGCTACGATAAATCACTGCCTAATATGTACACCCTCTACATCTCAAATATCCTGCAAAAATCCTTTAGCAAAATGACCAGTGATCGGGTGAAGTTTCATTTTATTCTCTGTGACTTTCTAAAGATCGAATCTTTCCTTCCTGGAGGACTCAGATACGACCGCATTACTACTTCAAACTTATGGGACTACTGCCTCCTTGGAGATTTGCTGACCAAATTCAAGAGGTTTCTAAACAGTACCAATCCTCACACGGTCATGTTGACAGAAACGCACAACTGGTCGCTAAACTATATGCATGAAATCATTCACATTTTGCCATACTTGAAGGGAATAGATAAACTGAATGAGAAAGCTTTTGAAGACACACAGAATATGGAACTGGTGAATTTATCGGGACTTACCTCTGTTGTGGAATATCTTAACTTGACAGAAGAATTTCTTCGTTTTGTACGCGCATCTCTTCTAGCAACATATACAGATGAGCAGTTTGCTTTCTTTAAAAGAAAAATGAAGATTCCATCTCTTAAGTATCTGGTTCGTTCACTGGGGCTTCATCTTCGAGACTTTGTACGAAACGAAAACACTGTTGCTCCACATAGATGGGCGCTTAATTGTCGTCGAGTTGTCATGATGAGAGGTCATGAAAGAGTTCTGGAGTGGAAACTTGTTTCTGATTCTGTTACTCAGAGCACAGCAGAATGAATTCAATCAAACTGTTTTTTGTATTAGAACAGGTGGGGTTTACAATGTCCCACCAGTCACGAGTAATAATTTTGTCCGGCTGTCAGCCATTTCGCTTGTGTTTTCAATTTTCGCTCTTCCTAAATATTGTTTCCAAAGAAACTTCGGTATTGCATTGTATAACCGCTCTTTGCACTCTATAAGCTGGTAATACTGTCCTCACCGACCAACCAGTAACTTCATATTTTTTTAGTATATTTAGAATGGAATATTATTATCAAATGAAGCTTATGATTGCCAGAGGGTTGTCACCAAGAGTCATGTGACCTTTTTTTTAAAAATTTGATAGATCACCTATGCGTTTCCAGTATACCACACAGCGAAAATTTTATCAATAATACCATAGGTGACGAATTACTCCTTAATTTTGGCGCGAAATTTCAGCGATAATTTGTAATTTCACATGTGAAATTACAAAATTGCCATGGCAACCTTCGGTACGTCAAGATGGCGACGAACTTTTAAAATGTCATGAATGAAGATGCCAGGGCACATCAAGAAGGATTCTAACAGGTATTTTGTCGAAAAATTCTTAACTTAAGCCAAATTTAAGTTCTAAACGTTCGAGAGAGTTGAGTTCTCGATCGATACGATCCAGGATAAACATGTCAAATGGTATACTCGTGAAATTAAGGAATAATTTCATTTGCGTTTTGTCCAAATCCTAATAATTCTTATTATTAGGATTATCTTAATTATAAGGTCTTGGACAAAACGCGCGTGAAATTATTCCCTAATTCCACCCGTCACCATTTGGTTACACATACTTATAAACAAACAGTATGTACGTATCTTCCTTGTATGGGTAACGAGGGCGCCTTTGGGAATGAGGTTACGGGGTAGGGAAAACTCTGTATTGCATGCAAATTCTCTTACACAATGTCTTTTCTTTCCTAGATTCCAAATTCTACTCCTATTTCTCTATTTTTCAACCTAGCGGGACTTACCATAGATTCAAAAAGGGAAAGAGACGAGACAAAGAAATAAAACATGTCTCTGTTTTTTGTTCCGTTTCCGATCCGGCGGCTCCCGGCGGCTGGATATTCAACATCGTTCCCAGGGTTCTCTCAAACAGGAACCCTGAATCGAAAAAAGGTCAACTTTTAATTCTTTTATACAGTTGCAGTCGAACCTTCAGTAATAGACGCGTCTCTACAACGGCCACTTGTTGCTATCCCCAAGGCGGCCATTGTGGAGAGGTTCAATTGTAATTAATTAGGATTCAGGTCCCACCACCCATCTAATCTGCCTAATAGCTCACAGTACCTAGTGGATAGAAGGGTTTTATGAGGTTATTGTGAATGATTCATGATCAGTGAAAACTTGTATATATTATGTCACCACAAAGCTTAGTGAAGAGGAGGCCCAAGGAACCAACTGGGCTTTTAGTCGATGGGCTCCCTTTAACTTTAAGTAGAACTTATGTCTAACGTCTCCAAATACACACCTCTCTCGATTCATACTCAATGCTGGAGAGAGACCTGTCCTCCATTAATTCTAGAATATCTTTAGGCTGAAGTAAAATACGTTTGGTCTTTCACCCTCGAGTAAGGATTCGGAAACCAGCATTTCCAAAGTCCGATGATCGATTGAGGACGAAGCACACCTAATCCCCTCCCCCCCCCGCCCCCGAGGGACTCCCATATAAAATGACGGGGATACTGGTTGGAAAATAGGCCATATGCATGATGGCGTCATTTGACTACTATGACCAGAATCCTTTTCGTTTGTTCTTTTATATTTAAATTCGGTTATCCTAGCGAGGTTTAAATAACAAAAGCCCTAATTTACACAAGAAAACAACATTCTGAAGGATTCTGGTCGTGGTAGTAACATAACGTCATCGTGCAAATGGCCTATTTGAAAAATACTCCTAAACGAGGTCCATCTGGGCGCTGCTTAGGCTATATTCTAACCCCCCCCCCACTGAAAAACAAAAACAAAGGAAATACTCCAACAAAGTCTAACGGCATTTTTTTCTCTTTTATATATTAAATATTGCTTTATTTACAACCCTAGTCGATAACCTTATAGGTAACTACATAGAAGTTCTGTCCTGGAAGGAGCTCGCATGGGCTCCTGGTCCTGTACAAAGTGAGACCAAAATCTGCAATTTAATCCCCTAAGAGGTTACGCGTCATTTCCACAAGGGAGTTCTCCTACCCCGAACCTTTTTCTCTAGAGTAAGAGGCCTAAGGAAGTTACAGTAGAACCTCGATATAGCTAACCTCTATATAAGGAAGTCCTCGTTATAACGAACGATATTCTTCGCCCCAGTAATAGTAAAATATATGGAAAAGAACCTCGACATAGCGAAACCTCGTTATACCGAACATATTTGTCCAGTCCCTTGGCCCTCCGTTAAATCGAGGTTCCACTGTATGTCGTTATGTAACTCTCTAATAGAATAGCGACCGAAAACTAATTTGTGGTGGACACGGTACATTTTGTCTCTTCTATTTTCCCTAATTAAAATGTTCGTGAGAAAAAGTAACAATATGGTGCATGTAATATTCAAAGATACAATAGAGAACATTAAAGTTAGTACGTTTGCGGCTGACGGGAAACGTCAATTTGTACAAAGTGTTCATTACTTCTACATAAAAAAATTAGAAGTTTCACTACAGTTTTACATATAAAAAATATTTGAGACTGTTTTTATATGATTATTGCCCATTTTTAGAATTTTTTTAAAGTCGAATCTGACGTTTGCCGTAAGCGTTTCTTTAATCTTTACCGTCATCTATTTTCCAGCAACAAAACGAATGGTTTTGATAAAACTGGAACCAACGTATGGTGTGTAATTCTCTGGTTCAGTTCAATCATTTCAGCGGTAATGTAGGAGCAGTTCTTTTTGCAAGAAAGAGGTATTGAAATAGAACTTGAGCATATTTTACCAGGGAACAGAATAATTCTCACTCACTACAACGCGCTTAGCCTCCCATCAAAGCTTCCCAGCTAGCAAAAGAAGTTAGCGCCAAATCGAATTTTGACGACAGTTGGTCGAACTTTATGTGTACGTATAATTTAAAAAAAAGGGAGAAGGCCAGAGTGAAAGAGAGCGGCTAGCTCACAAGGCACTGGAAATGACTTCAGTCTCTGCCAGTAACAAAGACTTTAATCTACGTGGCTCTCAAATACGCGTTTATACCTACGCTTTTAAAATAAAGCGGAAAGCAACTTTGCATAAGATTTATCGGGAATGTAATCTCTCCCGGGCCTAACTTCTAATTTTCAGTTATGTGGCAAAAGGAAAACTCTCCATAGTTTTACTAGCCCTTTAAGACGAATAGTGAGGCTGAGGACAAGTGATCAACTATTGAGATGAAGTGGGAAGCGTTCACTCCAAAGTAAATTCGTCTCCCCTATTCAAGTTGACTCTACGGCAGTTCACAGCCGACTTGAAGGGAAACACAGTGTTTTCATTTCTCACATAGTCACGTGGCTCCAGGCCCAAATCAGAAGAGATAGTTTTTATGGATGGTAGCTTCTTCCTTTGTTTCCTGAAAGACTCCAATTCTGTTTCACTGTATGACTCGATAAGCGCGGCAAGGAGGTAGTGCTGAGCTGTGCTGGAAGTCTGGAATAATATTGTGGTATTCAATTAAGCTCGTCAAGTGCCCAGTCGCCACAAGCAATGGATTGTTTGTGTCCTTCACAACTTTCGGTGTGAGTTCAGGGGCCCTCAAAAATATATCAGCTTTCACTTCGGGCAAATAGTCATCCACCCAATTATGCATTTCAGTCATTAAGACTGAATGACTGTTGCTGACATTCAAGTACCCCTTGAATTTTGTCAGTAAGGCTGGAAGGGAAATATAGTCGCTTAGATTTGATGTCGCGATGCGGTCATATGTAAGGTCGACAGGTAGGAATGGATCAATCATCATGCAGTCACATAGTATCACCTCCAACTTCACCCGACCACTTCTCAGTTTGTCAATGCACTCATTCATGATATATGATAGGTAGGTGCTGAACATCTCTGGAAGCGAATCATTGTAGCAGACACTCTTCATGGCTTTGTAATCCCAGCTTGAAAAGGGAAGATTACTCGGGTCAATGTTGAAGTCGTACTCGTCTCGTTCTTCAGGCTCATACTGAAATAGATAACTTGTTAGAGTTACGTTCTCTCGCGTTAACTGCGATGATTTCACGCATTTTGAGGCGAAAAGCCCGTCTTTCATCCACAACTTAGCAGATCTTTTGTCGTCTTTTGGGATCGAGTTTAAATAGTTAAAAATCCCAGCCTCTGATCCAGTATCGCTATGGAAGGCGTCATTCCTTTGTTCAGTTACCCAGGGTCCTGTGAGAGAAGACAACTGGACCCAAACTTGCCACACCTCCTTCAGCTTACCCAGTTGATCAACTGACACCATGTTCACGAAGCCATTCGTTAGAGTGTTTAAATCACTAGCGTCCAAGAGGTCGCGCAGTGCGGACATCAGCAGTGAAAAATCGCTTTCTGAAATTCGTAGCGAATACCATATGCGGATTACAGTACCAATTCCGTCATTTTGTCCTGCGAGATGAAAAGTATCAAATTTTATAATACAACCAAGCAAGTAGAAACAATAGGAATTAGTGTTCTTTTGCTGAGATGGACTCTGTTAAGCCCATATTACTTGTTTTTCCTTTGCTTTTTAAAGGCTGCGTAATGAAGAGAAAGCGATCCCATTGTTATGACCGTCTTATCGTAAAGCTAATCAACGCTTGCGGTTCATTAAAAGAAGCCATCTTTAAAACGGTTTTGATAAAACGTAGGCATAGGAGTACTTGATAACTGATCCAGATAGCCTCTGTTTTGAACACGGCATGCTTATTCATTGCGGGAGAAAAATCATGTCAAAGCTTCAGGTTTTGATCTATATCATCCTATATACGTTCTGTGAAATCAAACGTTTTCAAATGTGCAAAAACTTTCTTAACAATAGACCATCATAGCATGTATGTTTTGTTTTCTCAACTCACAGCAGGTGATGTTTTCCAGGGAATTTGCCTTTTGTCTCTCCATAATTTATGCATACATATTGGCGTGGATGCACCTACATAGGGCTTCATTAGGTAGAAACAGTTCTCATGGGTACCATTACGTGATAAAAAAGTCTATTAAGGTGGCTCGATACAGTGTTTTGGGGTCAATACCTCCCGAGTTTGAGCATAAACTACGTCGTCATAAACAAATATTTGGAAAAATGGCCACCACAGTTGTACTAGATAAAAATGACATTTGTTATAATCAGGGTTGCAATGACATCGGAGTTGTCATAGCAACGAAATGACGCTATTACCTATTTTACTTGCAGCAGTATATCTCGGCACTGGGAACTGTTCTTTCAAAATCGTTCACGAGAGCTTTTTCCTCCAATAGCGGCCTTGATGTTCGTCAAGTTTAAGCGAAATCTGTAAATTCGCTAATATTTTGTCAGTAATTTTGTGTTTACAAGTGAGAGCTTATGATTATTCACCGTATTGTCTCCAAGTTTCATTTTTTCGTGCACAACAATAGCTAGCATTTTTGCATATTTCAAATTCATTGTTATTTACTGCTGTTCACGGGAAAATGAAACTTGGAGACAATACCTTCAATAACGAGAGGCTTTCACTTGTAATGACGAAACTTCCGATGAAAAATTAACGAACTGTAGCTCTTATTTTACTGACTTACAAGATATCAATAATCTTGAAACTAAAAGGTAATATAAAAGGAAGGTTAACCTCAAGAATCTTAAATTTTTTTAAAAATCTATCGAGCGGTTTAAAAATTATTCGCTAATCTGTTAAAGAAGACCAAAATGTTTACAAAACCGCTCACAAGAGTGCTTCGATACATACTAATCAAATCCTTCCTTCTAGCAATCGGCTGGAGCTATCGGCATGATCTTTCACACACGTTTTTAAAAAGATTGAAACCACTATGAGGTGATATGGCACGTCAAAAGCGCTTCGTTTTCTACAGATAACGGCCAAATATCAAGATTTTCCATTTTTTAGTGTGCATGTTTTTCTAACCAAAACCTTCATCCCAAAATATCTCGATACGGCTCTTACACATTTCGCTCAAACTTGACGAACATCAATCGCTATTGGAGGAAAAAACTCTCGTGAACGATTTTGGTAGAACAGTTCCCAGTGCCGAGATATACTGCTGCAAGTAAAATAGGTAATAGCGTCATTTTGTTGCTATGACAACTCCGATGTCATTGCAATCCTGATCATAACATATTGTCATCTTTATCTAATACAACTGTGGTGGCCATTTTTCCAAACATTTGTTTATGACGACGTAATTTATGCTCAAACTTGGGAGGTATTGACCCTAAGAAACTGCATCGAGCCACCGAAATGATCTTTTGCAGTGCACATGTAGTGAACAGTTAGGGGTTCACGTATAAGTGGACAAGAATAGACAAAAGCTGTCATTTGTTTATGTTTTAAGCAACAAGATCTTTCAATGTTATTTGCTAGTCTTCCGGCATTCAAAGAGTGATTAAAGGAAATATTCCAGTCGAAAAGGCTACATTTTACATTTTTTTCTTTTATCTCACCTTTGTATAACATGTATAGAGGTAGAACGGTTCTGGCCAGGGTACAAGGACAGATGTCGTTTAAAACGAAACTGACTTGCTGTGTATAAACATCAGGTAACGAAGCAATCGTAAGTAGAACATTCCGTGGATCACCAACTCCACATAGCAACAAAGCCAGTGGGTTCGAATACTCCTCGCCTTCATTCATCGGCAAGTTAAGCAGGTCTACAGCAGGCACATTACCCCAGTAGTAAGTACGTTCCATGCCAGGGAACAGCCGAGCATTTATGCGGTTCATTTTTATACTCTTCGCCACCTGTATTGTTTTTATTACAACTTCATGGCATTGCTCCTTGTGGCTTTCCCAGTTCTTTCTCTGGCAATCTCTATCGCAATACCATGATCTAAGACAAGTAGGGCATCTAAACATGCCTTCATCTGTTCTACCACATCCCATACACTGCTTTTTCAGCGCTGCTGCATCGCAGTCGGGTTGATGTCGCCACTTGTCTTGTTTCTGACATTTCTTGGAGCAGTAATACGCCACTCTGCATCGCGAACACAGCTGAGTGCAGACTGCCTCGCACCGCCAGCAATGACCAATTCTATTCATGATCGGGATCTCATGCGATTTCAATATGGCACAACGATATTGTTTCTGTGTCGCAGTAATTAAAGAAGAGGCTTTACAATTCACTTGTGATCGAGTCTTTTCAAGTTCGTTCGTTACGCAACGCTGCTGCTGAATCACCCTTGATTAATGTGATTTGGAAGCCCTAGTATCTATAAATGCAAATTTTCTATCCTTGTTGTGAGAAGGAACTACTATGAACCCGGAAGCAGATCGCTGAGACGTCAATATATTCTCTTTTCTGAGAATTTCTTAACATATGCTAATTTGTTCAGTGCTTCATAAGGTCACCTGTGTTATTTTTACAATAGCCGCGCCGCGTGGCTACAGAACATTTCTGCCCTTCACTAGCACAGCCTTGCGATCAAAACATTACAATTCAACGGCAATCTACTGTTAGTGCCCCGTTAGACAAGACTGCCATGTCGCTCAACAATGCAAAGTAACTCAAGTACTTAGAACCCTGGGGGGGGGGGAGGGCACTCAACAAAGTTTTGCAGAGGGAGGATCCACCACCCAGAGCTCCAACCCATAACCTCTTTGTTTACCATTTTTGACAGAAAAGTTGCCCTTTTAGTTGGTATACCTCTTATTCACAAATGGTAGCCCCCCTGTCATATACCTAGTTTAGAACGCTGCATCCCATGTAACTGCTGTAAATGCACTGTCTATTTTTTTTATCAGAACAAAACACTTTTTTAATAACCAGATAGCTTTCTTGGGTCCTTTACAGACCGAAATGACACACTTCCGTAACCTTTCATACTCTTCAACGAGTGAAATTTCACCAGAACAAAGTCCCAGTTTTTGGGAGGAGCTTTCCCATATAGGCTGTTATAAGGAGTATCCTGGGTCTGGGACGGCAGAGAATTTCTTCGACGATGAAGGATGTATTGGCCGGAATCGTTGGAATCGTGCGACAACGGGACTACAAAGCATCCTAGATTAGTAACAGCCAAGGAAATATACTTTCATGGCAGAACGTTCACCAATCACTCCAAGTCTCTTTGATAAAAGACTCTCTTTTTGATGATTTAAATATATTCATGATTGCGTGAGCTCAGTATTTAAGATCACCAGGCCGAACACCGGGGATTAGCCTCAGTTTTCCCTCTATGAGAAGACAAAGCTCATCCGAATCGAATACTTTTGAGAAGTGCAATTTGTCTGTGCTTTTAATGTTACAGAACCGCCATTATTCCAGTTGTAAATAAACTCGTATGTGATAGCTTCTCCAATATTGCTTTGCCACTCGAGTCTGCTTCTTGCACTGCTAATGTATGCTGCAACTCAAGTTCTTGGAAAAACCCGCTCTATTCTCGGAAATCCGAGTGTAGAATGATAAAAAAGCTCGTTTATCTCTTTCTCTCTTTTTTGTTGTGCCACGTCCGTTTTGTTCAGTCAGGTGAATTATCACCCTTACTTACCTCTTGACTTCGACTTATAAAAAGTCTCAAACGGACCCTGTGCCTGTGATAAATGTTTATCAGACATGTTGTCATGGAATGTGGGGTGGGAGGGGGGATAGTGCGGCTTTGGTCTTTCTAGTTCCCAATTCGTTATTGCATTGATGACTACGGTAACGTGGGTGGCCTGATATCAGATGTCATGGTGTCCTGTTACAACTGACATCTGACCTAGGAGTGTCAAGTCATTTGTGTGGCGTAGCAAATGCGTCATCATCATTGCTACTGAATGTCAATATCTAGTAATGTCTCATCTTATTAGTGATGAGAATATGAGCGAATGGAGGAGGAAAAGAAGTGCACACTAAGCCTTGAAGAAGAAGAGTATTGGTTAGGTGTCAGCTGGTTTGCTATATAACGGTCACGCGAAGACGATATCTCCCAGATTATTTTTAGTAAGTTTAAAATTCAAGGGAAAGATAAATATACCAAGGTAAGTTATCTGATTGAGTCTATTCTTTATCCTTAATGGCGCCAAATGTCTTTGTCACTACATCTTGCTAATTAGTCTATGAAGTACGGGGTAATGTGAGACGCCCAATAACTGATTCATCTTGAGGAAACGATCCCAGTAAGACGATCTAAAAGATAACCATTGCCGGCAGGAAGTATAGGTTTGTTTGCATTCCCGAGTATCTTTGAAGGCAGTTGCTGACTCAATGCTCTGCAACGAGGTAACCTAATAATTTCCCTTATACTCCAGAGACAACACGTAGCAGCAAAGGTCATGAACAAACCCAACCATTGCTGGCGATGCGAGGTAATCTGTACTCAACAGTGTTCGCGATGCAGAGTGGCGTATTACTGCTCCAAGGAATGTCAGAAACAAGACAAGTGGCGACATCAACCCGAATGCGAGACAGCAGCGTTGAAATTGCAATGTTCAGCGTGCGATATTGAACAAGAGGCATGAAGAGGGACTGATGAAGTGTACCAACTATTTGAAAGGCTGTTATTGCAGCACGGAGTGTCAGAGAAGCGACTGGAAAAGACACAAAACGTTCTGCCATGATGCTGTTGACAAAACATTGAAATTAGCACAAAGAATGAAGGCGGTTCATGAGATGAAAAAGGATAACACAGGCCTCGGAGCCACTTACTACTGGGGTAATATCCCAGCTGTAGACCTGCTCAATTTGTCAATGAATGAAGGAGAAGAGTATTCCAAGTCACTGGCTTTGTTGCTTTGCGGAGTTGGCGATCCAAGGAATGTTCTACTTACAACTGCTTCGTTACCTGATGTTTATACCCAGCAAGTCAGCTTTGTTTTAAATGACATCTGTCCTTGCACATTGGCCAGAACCGTTCTGCTTCTATACATGTTATATAAGGTATGTTTAATCATCAAGATACAAGTTGCTTAGGGTATACCGTAAATGATCGATTAAGCGCCGCAGCGCTTATTTAATTTTTTCGTTTCATTTTTTGTTATAGGTGCGGCGCTTATTTCAACTACGGGTAAAACACTGAGGGGAATATAGAGAGTATTAAATAGGGCGCGAACGTAATAGGTATGTTTAATTTAGCATAAAATATGTACACCTAGAATTGTTATGTAAACCAGGTTTGAAAAGTTTCCACATATTAAAACTTTAGGACCGTTCATTTTTTATGAGAGAGGGGGGCTGGTGGGATTTTGGGGGGGGCAATCAAAAAAAAAAATTGGCTTGAAAGGGGGCCAGCCGAAAAAAAATGAAGGAAAGGGGGGAGTCGGACGAAAAAATTAGATTAAAAATAGGATAAGAGACGTTTACAAATCGAAGAAAAATTGTGCTCTTTTATTTATAACAAATATGCTAAGACAGTTCCAGGGTAACAAGAAAACTTCTCAACAGCTTTTATATTTTATAAGGACAGTGAACATACCATAATAACAGTCTTAAATAGCAACAACTTTCTTTTCATTCATAAAAATGTTGTTGTCAAGCTCATATAATTAAAACCAATAATTTGAGTCCTGAATTGGAACTGACCTCGTTACCAGAGCTTTTCTCCGAGAAATTTAATGGGAGGGGCATGAAACTACTACGAGGTGTCCCGTTCCTCATTTTCGACGTTCTCTTCGATCTCGTCGTCGCTGTGTTCCTCTTCTTCTTCCTCCTGTTCTTCTTCGTTGTCTTTCTCTTCTTCCTCTTCTTCGTCGTTTTCTTCTTCCTCTTTGTTCGTGTCTCCGACGTTTGAGCTATAATCTTCAGGATGCAGGAAGCAATACATCCTGTTTCTTACTTCTGCCTTAAGGTTGGTAATAAGCCTGCTTTGTGCCGCGTTGCTGAAGTAGCTTGATTGCAGTAGGTGAGCGATGAATGCTGCATCCCGTGTTAGCAACAATGCTGCTACATCTTCAACGTTTATGCACGCTTCCGGAATTGTCATGGAGGGAGGATAAAGAAGACAATTGGGAAGCTC
>CALNXK010000098.1:0-12500 GCA_942486035.1 Porites lobata
AATGGATTATAACGCCCCTAAACCCATAGAAAGTGCTGTCTATTGCGGTTATAAAATAACTTTAAGTTTTCTATGAGTTTACCGGCAGGTTTTTAACCAATCAGAACGCGCGTACTATCTCAGTTATTCCATAATGAGTTATTTGTAAGTGAGTCATTCAATGCTTATTATATTTGGCTCATTATTCAAAACAGGTCCGTGGCCCATAAACCCAAAGGTTTCTTCTTCCAAGGTTACTGCAGATACGTCTTCCAACAAAACCTTCAAATGCATGATTCACGTGGATCCGGACTATTGTGCGGATGTACTGGAGCTACAGTGGCGATTCAACGACAGTTCAGCGCCAATAAAAAGCGGGAAAAAGTATAAAATACAAGAGAAGAATACCAACAGCAAGTGCAAAAAAGAGTTTACCCTGACTATTAACGACGTCACTGTGGAGGACAAGGGAAATTATAGCTGTCAATCAATTTGCTACGAAGAAACCACATTCGTTGTATTTGAGTTAAAAGTAAAAGGTGAGACATTAAGCAAATTCTTAACTAACCAAGCGCCCTCATTTCCTTATTGAAGTCACGTGCCATCTTTGAATGAGGCTGTTTCCCGCCATAAGTCTTCTAGCAGGCAATTCGCCCCGAGTAAGGCAATGCAAGACAATCTTGGCTTATAGATTCCGAGCCATGGATTTGGGATATCAGGTACTGGATTTGCCTGAAAACTTGTACTCCAGATTCCAATCGATCGTGGGATTCCAGATTCCTTTAGCTGTATTCCGGATTCCACAATCTGGGATTCCTGATTTTACCGGCTAAAATTTTCCGGATTCCGAACTCTTCAAGCATACATTTCCCAGATTCCGAAATCTGAATTCCCTTATATAGGGCGATTAAGCAATTTAAAATATGTGACGTCACGGAAAACGTCCATTTAATTTCTGTTAACGTTAATTTCCGCGCCGTTACATGTAATTTACTGTAGCGTTAATTTCCGCGATCTTAATTTCCATTATTTTGACCCCAATCTCTCAATACCTTCTGGCATTCTTGACAACTGAAAAAGAGGAGTACTTCTTGTTAGGGAAAGGTTCCGCCAGTAACAGTTAAACTGTGCAGAACTTGAAGTGGCCAGATTTCTTCGCTTACCCCCTTCGTACGTGTAAGGAAAGAACCAAGACCTTAAGTTTAACTAATTGTTCCTGATGTCTCAACAAGTTTTGTTTCTTTGTGAACGTCGCGCTAATTTCCTTCATTTTGAAATGCTATTTTCTCTTTCGCGTTCATTTCTTTCATTGGGAAGCCGTTTTCTACTAAATTCGCGTTAATTTCCAATACCCTAATTTCATGGAGCGTTAATTTGCTATAACGTAAGGTATATTGTTCGATTATGATCGCCAGGGGGAGGAATTTACAGCTGATTTCAGTGCTGTGTATACACCCTGATTTTTAGACATGATTCGACCGTCATGATTCGACCGCGAGGTTACCAAGCAGTACAGTATTATACCTTGAATATCCTACAAGAATCGAAGCACACAATCTGAAAGTTACTTTAATGATACCTTGAATGTTTCTCTTGTCAGTAGTTCAGAAAAAGAGGACTGTGATTCATAATTTGTTCTCCTTTTCAGACGACGGCCTCTCATACAAGTCACGCAATCTAGTCGTAATACATGTTATCGGTTGTGTGGACGACTTATTCAATAAGTTTTTCGGCTCTTTTCTCAACATTTTTTGGGCTTCTACCTTGATCTTTAAAGAAATATCATATTTTACCCTTTTTCAATAAAAACAAATGTTGCTTTCTTCTATGTATGATTTTCTTTATTTGTGCTCACTTGGTTCATCAGTCGAGGACCGAGCATCAATGGTCGACAAAACAAAACTTTCAAACTCTCCAGCAAATTCTTTCACAACGGCAGACTGATCAATTTATCTGTCGATTTCTTCTGCAAACGTCAAGTTTTCCTGTCATTTTTTAATCATGAAGAAGCTAAGTAAGGACGAAAAAGTACCAACTTAAAGAAATACAAATTTGCCTCCCTGTTAACTAAATTTGCATCACTTTTACATATATTTTGCGGGTGGTATTCACCGACGGCAAAATACCGAAACCTTGTCATACGGAAGAAGACTAAACGATAAATCATCGGACTATTTCGCTTTTCGCCGTATTGATAATATTTCGTCCATTATTAAATCGCCTACAGAAATACATTCGAACTGGGCAATCGAACTCCAGGTTTATCACCTGATCACAGCGTAATTTCAGTATCATGTCGCCGCTTTCCAGGCAAGAAAGCTTTCCTCTTCATGTAAAACGCATTTGTGGGGATTCTAGCTTCGTTACACTTATGTCCCTTAGTGCTAAGCTTAATTTCCTTCCCAGCCAGGTTGTTCTCTCACTGTTTTAGATCCCACGGCAGAACTCTCAATTTTTGTACTTTTGCAACCGTTTACGTACTGCGAAGCGATACGTCACGTGATTAGTGTCGAATCATGACCGTCGAATCATGTCTGAGAATCCGGGTGTATACATACTGACTAATTGATAACTCATTACATTAAACGGGGATGGCAAAGTTGCTCTGTTGAAGATGATGGATTGGAATTAAGCATGAAAGTATACCATCAGTATACCATCTGCATGCAGTCTAAGAGAAATCGTAGTACTTAAAAAAATGACGTCATTTATAATAATACAGTCAACTCTTTTTAAGACGGACACCTTGGGGACCTGCAGTAAGTGTCCGTCTTATAAAGAGTCAAATAAAGGAAGTAAAGAAAGGCAGAGACCAACTCTAAGTGTCCGTTTTACAGAGGTGTCCGTCTTATAGAGGTGTCCGTTAAGAGAGAGTAGACAGTACATTCCAAAGAAGTGAGCCTATAATGGAACCCTGGGGAACACCTTGCTTTACAAATTTTCAGTCTGATCAGTTACGATCAATCTTGACATATTGCACGACGTTGAAAAGTGAACGTTTATTTTCACACTAGAACTCTTTGGGTTGTATTATAAGTAACTGGTCCAAAGAGAAACCAATTTAGTTTTTGTCACTGATTTCAATGCCTACAGTTGCAGAGTTGCGAGGAACATAGACTTATTAAAGACCATTGTGAACTCACAAATAGAATTGGAATTTTAGGATGAGGAGCAATGAGAGTCGGATGTACTCGCAAGCTATCGGTTTCGCGTTAGTTACGCGGAGGCCATTTTCCTCTTTCGCGCGTTAGATAAACAGAGGGTACGCACGTGGCCTGTCTTATCATAATTTGCTAACTAACTAGAGGACTCAAATATGACTAACGGAACCAACAGGTTTACTGTACACAAAATCTCAGAAATCTCTGGCACACAAACTGACTCTTACACTGATTTATTTTTTTCAGATGCTGCAGAGACCTCGATGAACGCTGTTTAGGCAGAATTTTCACAGTTTATGAAACACCAGGGGCCATTTCTCTTAAGTACCGATAATAAACGGGCCCGGGAAACAGTTGTTATGAACAGTTAAGGTCGAGGTTTCATGAGTTTTCGCTTTTTAGTGTTCTTTACATTTTCATTTGAAAATGGTTTATTTGGTTTCGGGCCTGAAACGTTACCGGGAATTTTGAGAAAGGGGCCAAAGAACAGAAGAGTTAGGGAATAGTTTTCTTCAGTGGGAAGTTTTCTTTTGATTCATCTAATAATGTTTTGGTTGTTAGTTTGATTGTTTTACACAAATAGTACAACTATAGAAAGTTGTTAAAAGCTTATCTTCTTATTGTTGTTTGACAATAAATTTTACTGTGGGTTGAAACATTCACTCTCTTTGTCTTTCCCAACCACGCGCGCAGAGGTCACGCTCAAGTAGATTAGGGCCTCGGTCTAAGTCAGTTGTAGTTTTTATGCACATATTCCAAAAAAACATTGTTAAAGACAACAACAATAATAATAACAAAATCAACAATCCCAAAAAACTGTAACGTAGTGGAAGAAAAATTCCCAGCATGCACTGTGTAAAACTGAAAAGGTTTTCAACAACAGAGCAGCATTAAAGAAAGTATTCCGGCTTTAATATCCATGTAATATCCATTGCAAAAAAAAAAACACCAACAAACAAATAATCAAACACTAAAGTAAAGAAAATAATATACAAAATATTTCATTCACACATTCATGAGGGTAACTACAATACCTATAAAAAAAAATTACTAAATATGGTTATTCTTCCATACACAACGTGTTTTGAATAATTACGGAAGTGCAGCCAAATCCCTATTAAGCAGTCAACCTCCTCTGTTTGGCGGTCACCTGCGAGAGTCGCTACTTCCCGGGGGTGACATCTTAGTAGAAGTTTGACTGTACATTGTAATTCAAAAATAGAACCAATCGAAAAACACACGCATCAGAGCCAACTCTCGAATACGACGACCAGGACCACCAGAGGGGTAATATGATCGACTTAAATAACTGAGTCGACATTGTTAGCATTCTGCTTGATTTTTTAAGAACACACCTGAATGTGAAGCTAATTTTTTGATTTCTTTGCTTCGCGTTTGGGTACAAAAATCTTGCGCCATTCTCTCAATGAATCAAACATAAAACCTTAAAACTTATCGCGATTTCTCATATGAGTTTTGCCACGCTATTGCCTTGATAAATATACGTAATATAAATACTAAGCTTTCCTCTCCCCTCTCGGGTAGGGAGATAATGAAACAAATGATTCAAAAAAAATTTAAAAAAATAAAAACTTTCAAGGGTATTCCTTGGCTATAAGGAGATGTCACGATGGCGACGGCAACAAGAACGTCAAAAAAGCAATGCCGCGTGTTTCAGACTTTTTCATATACTGTACTTCTTTGCCGCCACTGTACGACCACAACGTGAAATTACCTAATTTGGACTAATTTTACGTTTTCTGCAGGACGCAAACAAATGAAGATGAATTTTTTTCTCGCTCTGAAGTTGGATATGGTTCTTAGGAATTCAAATCCTGGGGAGTTCGTCTACAATTGTCAAAGTGAGAAGGCTAGGATAAACGGAATGAAGTTTGAAAGAACGCGAATTCGATAATATTTTTAAGTGAAGCTTTCACCGCCGTTGCCGTCGTGCTATCTTAACCTCCATCAGTACCAGGGACTTTCAGGGTCTGTTTACATCACTCAGGGGGGACCTCAAATAGGTGAGGTAATATGTGGCGGCTCACCCCACCTACAAATATCATGTAAACGTGATCAAATTAAAATGAGAGATTATATGGACAAGCGGGTTACCCCACCTAAGCAGGTTACCTCCCCTACCTAGGGTCCCCCACCTCCATGTAAACAGGCCCTAAGATCCAACGACGCGATGACAACGAGAACGTCCAAAAACGAAAAAGAAGTGGTTAAATAAGCGAAACGAAAACTTTGCACGTGTATCACACTGTTTTGTACATTTCTTTACCGCGACGACGAGAAAATGCCTAAATGTGCGTTTTATGGAGAACGTAAAAAAGCAACAGCGAAATTTTATTTCTCTTTCTGGCCCCGGTTGTTCAAACGTTGGAAAGCGCTATCCACCGGATAAATCACCATTTAGCAGATAAGTATTGAGGAAACTAATTGCACTTTCCGCTGGATAGAGATTTATCCGGTGGATAGCGCTATCCAGCATTTAAACAACCGAGGCCTGAACTTGGATTTGGTCCTTTGGAATTCAAATTGAAAGGGGTTCGCCAACATTTGACAAAGTAAGTGGGTGGGAATAATCGCGATAAAGACCGAAAGAACACAAGTTCACTTTTTAAGCGACGTTCTCGTTGCCGTCGCGTCGTTGAATCTTAAAGTCCCTATACCCCTGAGGATTTGTTGGATGGAGAAGAAATAATTTCAGTAAACATAGCATCACCCCGCCCCCCCAAAAAAAGAATCTAACCTGTTTCGAAACCCTACTCAGTAAAGGCAGTGCTTAACCCTAATCCGAAACGATAGGGAATACTACGTTGTGTAAACTTTATAAGGTGTCCAAGGGCCTTTCGACGGATGTTAAAAAGTGCTGACCCATTGAACGCCAGCGCCCTGCATCACTCGGCCACGCTGCGTCTTTACTCTGAGTATTCTGCTCTAACTAAAACGTGTCAGTTCCAAAAGTTATTTTATACATCCTACAAGTTAACGAATTTTTAAATTTAATTGTACGCTAATATCCTGCCAAATAATTCTTTTTTAGTGAGTTTGTAGTTGTTGGTTTTTTGTATCACTAAGCTTATTTGTCATTAGCTCCATTTTTGCCATTTTCTGCTCCACACAGGTGAACCACACTCCATTGTCACAAACGTTTCATCTGATTATTTCTCTAAATATCGTTACTGTTTGCTCGGATCGGCCACAGTAAAAACTGTTCTGATCACTACTTTATCTGTTAATACAGTAAATTTGTCCACCGAAAAAAGTTTTCGGTTACCTATGTTCAGGAAGACGTCCTACAAACACTTGTCTTTCCCATTCCTGATGAACCATATTCCCACACTCAGGAGAACTTCCCAGATTTTCCCTTCATGGAAAGTTCCTGCCTTGCATCGTCTGCCAGAAAGCTGAAAAAGTAAGATATTTCAAAGACTGATAAAGATGAATCAATGTGTGTAATGTCTCGAAAGTGTGATGATAAGTCACCGACTGCTGACGTACGGAAAAGACTTGGCGGCTAGACCGTCGACTAAGTTTGGTTTCTACGAACTGAGGTACAAAATTAATTTATCAGAAACGTCAAATTTTCAATCTTTTTACGGTGGGTAAGAGTACACCTGCATTCCCGTATTCAGCTGGGGGCTTGGGTTAACAAAATACAGCGGATTAGCATGAAATTTCCCGTTCAGAAACTATAAAAGAAATAGGTACAAGCTTTCGGCGAGGCGATTTCTGGGATCTGATCGTCTGGGTAGAGAAGCGTTTTTTATGGATCGCCTTGAATACCATCGGCCTATCATAACTAACGTAACGTAATTTAAGCCGACTCCTACGAACAAACCCACAACTTTCTGGGAAGAAGACTTTTGAGGTCACGTGTCAGAGAGTAGTGCTTGCGAATTTGGCGCAGCAAAGCAGAAACACTTCTTGTAAAGCAAAGATATTCAAGTAAAATGAGAGTTTCTTGGAAGATTCAGCGCATAAAAACATTTGATCGTGGCGACCCTTTGTGTTTTGTTAGTCATTTTTAAACAATAGATAAACAATGGATGAAAGAGTACAATTACCATATCAACCAATCTGAGCTTCTGACCAGATTCTAGGCTGACTAACGTCATCAGCATGGAATTTTGGGGGACATAACGCAAACGTCTCTCCCGCGAAACGCCTGGTAAAGACGGGAAGCGATAGACAGATGTTTTTGCAAACTAGTCTGAAAGGTTTACATATCCTTTGTAGTTATCACCACTACTGAGAGTTAAATTGACGGAGATAAGAAACAATAGCGATCGAAATACAGTCAAACCTTTCCTTAAGGTTTCCACTCTTTTTTTACTTTTTATCGCACCCTGCTAGCAGAGCCTTTCAATCTCTTGCTCAATAGACCTTGTCACGGTTTTCGACGCCACCTTGACGAGTAGGCAAACGCGTTAAAAATTACATTGTTTGTATGAGAATCTAATGTCGCATAATTTCCGCAGATCGGCTGTTCTGAAAATAATATCAATTGTAAACTAAAGCTTCACTCCTAAGGATTCTACTGACAAAAAATGAGGGGGTTACATGCGCTAAAAGACCTAGAACCACTTTTTTGAATTTTCTATACATTTGTCTGTAAGAAAGTCCCCTGCCCCTTACTCAATTTTTTGTTTTTTTTTTTTGCTCTCGTTCCAGCGTTCGCGCATTAACTCGTGCGAAAACGTTTGTTACTCAGGCTAAGAAAAACCAGTTTGACAATAGAGAACAAGATTTATTAGCCCAGAGTGTGGTCTTCGGCAACTTCAAAAGGCTTGACACGATTCAGGTAGAGCCTTGTTTTCTCATCCTTAGTCAAGAAGAAAAAAAAAGCCTCTGCTCACGAGGCGCCGGTTCTCATCGCTACAGAGAAACCAGATTTCATACAGTTGCAAACTCTATGAAAAAGGCATCTCTGTAAAGTGGACCCAGGCTCGTGTGTCCTTTGGTTTCCCAGTCAGTAGGAGGTTTGACTGTACAGAGTAAATGGAGAACAGCTTCTCTTGAGTTGTGATCAAAAGTTTAGCTTTGAGCGTGAAAACGTGGAAAAAAAATTGTTTTCTTCTTATTGCCAACCCGCTGTATTAATTAAAAATAAGAAGACCCTCCACCTACCGTGAAACATCAACTTAACCAGCTGCACAAATTAATAATGCCTAAAGGAAAAAAAAAATCGGATGTAAGTTATTCATATTCAAAGGTCCACTTATCTTCAGGTGTTCTTGCTGGTATTAAAGAACAGATGCTGACCTATTGTTGTTCGCGAAGCGAGGCTCAAGCCCACGCGCAGTGAGGTTTATAAATTCGCCACGCGCGCAGCGCATAATCATGATAACAATACTGACAATCAAGTTTGATCTTTCATTACGACATTTTAAGTGGACTTGCCCACAAATCCACTACCGATTACTTAACCAAAACGAACTTTGAAAAAGTGTACGTTCCTTGTTCCTCGCGAAGTGAGTTTATAATCTCGTCGCGCACGAAGCGCGTGCGCAGTGCGTGAACTGTGTGTTGGTCCTAGCGAGCTGAAAACTCGCAGCTCTCATCTTTACTTGTATATATCCGATGGTGTCCGCCATGAAGTCATACAATGGTTTGACGTCACGGCGCATTTCTGTTTCTAGGCAACGTTCGACTAAAAGCGATTTCGAATTCCCATCAATGACCAACGGTATTCATGAAGAGCTGTGATTTCATCGTCTGCAAAACAATGTTTACTATCGGTGAATCTCAAGCCATTTCTCATGCACACAGAACAGCAAACACAAGAAGGCCGAATTGTCAATCCTCGTAAGGAAAGATTTGACACCGAAAAATCCTCTGGAGCGAGAACGCCGACTTGAAATTCAACGGCACAACCAACAAAGATGGAGACGGCATCAACAAACAGCGGAGCAGAGGGAACATCACACAATGAATTTCGAATGCTAAAGTACTTTAAGAGCAAATGGAAGCGTTTTTGGATAATTAGCCTTAACATATGAGCGAACATCGCCGTAACAAAACACGTTTTGCTCGCAGACGAGTTTATACTGTATCGGCCTAGGCTGTTGGGTTTCCATTCTATACATGTAAATGCGATGAAATGCATTTACGTTCGGTTTTCACTCTCGAAACTGCAGTCATTCTTCTGAAAAATATCTTTGAATTCACGTTTAATAAGGCTCGAAGGTTTTAAAAATAGAATTTCAACAAATCTTCCTGTGTGTTTCCACGTGGCGTCGAAGGTCATCAGTTCGATTCCGGGCATAACCTTGCATCCATTCTTTCCTTGTCGTTTGGTTTTCATTTTAGGTTGGTAATCACGTGACAGTACACCGCCCGCCCGCCCGTCCGTCCGCACCACCGGAAAACCAATGTTCAATCTCACACTTTCTAGCTAGTCTGTGAGCAAAGGAAGACTGATATTGCACACATATTGCACATCAATGTTGTGATCAATTGAAAGCTGTCAGAACAGGGTATCCGCTGACCAGTATCACCTGACCGTATCGCGGGCTCAGGTGTTGACCCATCGAGGTCGAGTATGTATCTTTTTGAAGTTATCCGCTGACAAGGTACTAGTTTTCAAATGATCGCATGCTCAAGTTCAATTTTTTTTAATTCATATGAAATATGTTGTGTTTTATATGTGCCACACAATTAAAATTTTGATTTCAAACTGACCTCGGAAGCTAAAATTCAGCCAGTTTTTACAGGCATTCCAGTTGCTTTTTGACTTTTCTCACCAAGGTCACACGTTGGTCGCGCTCTACGTCCAATTTTTATGCTCTGCTTGGTCAAAATTTGACAGGTGAGGTCATGCGGAAAATTTATGCAGCATCTTGAAACTTGTTTACTTTGACAGCAGAAGCTGACAGAGTTTTGTGTCAACTTGTGATGTTTTTCACGGTCTTTTTCCACTGAATGTACAAAATGAAATCTGCTACCAAGAGTCTTCTGTTATTCATGGCTAGTTTGTTTTTTGGGTTTTTGGTTGAGAAATACGTCGCTTGTCAATATTGAATGAGTGCAATTTGTATTGCAAAATTGTGAAATACTGCATTCTGTCCGAGGTCTGTATGATAAAAACAGCGCCTCATGGTACTATTTCACCTCAGATGTGGTGTATAAAAAGTATAAAAGGTTGGTTTACACGTCCCTGCAGATTTGTTGGCAAGAGTTTGTAAAGTAAACTTGTCGAACGCAAAAAATTCGGCCTGATTTGTTTGTTGTATTGTGATCAAGAACCATTATTAGTAAATTGCAAAACGTTTTTTGTTGTTATTCTGAATGGCATCTGTCTACTTGCTCTTAATATTAGGGTAAAAACTTTGAGGGAAAACTATAGCTGCAACTATAAACACCAGCTAAAAAGACTCTAAAAAATAATCTAAAACTAAATAAATGAAATAATTATCAAGCTTATTTATGTGACAATTTTTGAAGTAAACGTAAACTAGAAATCAGAAACTTTGACTGTAATTCCTTTAGAATAACAGGTAACACTAATTTTAAAAAGAAATTAACTAGCTTTGTATATCGAAATCTGTCTGGGGAAATCCAGCTATAAAAGTCAAAGTTGCAACTGAAATTCGCCGACACACAGCCGGCGCTGAAGCTGTTGTTTTTCGACCGTTCTCTGAACGACTGTTATGAATGAACACTGAGGAACAAAATAATACACACGGAAGGTATTTTTTTAAAAATTTATTTGAAAAACCAAATGTTTCTGTACTCAAATGAAATTCGCTTATTCCAGCGTAATGTGCCCGTTTAAACTCAACTAAAATTTTTAATCGATGCGATGAAAACTTCACAACAAAGCTGCCTGCCAAATTGAGAAACTGCTTCATTTCAATAACGCCTTTTTCCGGGTTCTGGATAATCATGCACCTATTAAGAAAATTAAAATCAAACATCGGAGATGAATTATTTCATTTATACTTCACATCGGAGATGTCTATTTATAAATGAAGAGATCAAAGAGAAAATGGCAAAAAGAGATCAAGCTCATAAAATCGCGCGAGAGACGGGTGCTCTTGTCGATTGGCAGTATTATTGGGACTGTTGTACTGACGTTAAGAGGGTATTACGAGAAGCGGAGAAGGAGTATGTCCAGAATGAGGTTAAAAAGAATCAGAGCTCTAGTGAACAGTGGAAGGTGATACGGAATTGCATACCAGCTAGGGAGAATTCGCGCCCAGCTTATTCTAGGGATATGAAAGAACTTGTGTTGCGGAATTCAATGAATTCTTTAAGGAGGTGGGAGTACGTGCCGCAGAGGAAGCCAAAAGACTCGCATCAGTCAATGGTCTAACTACTTTACACCAAGAACTCCCTGTCAGTTTTGTACCCGAAGAAGATGAGTTTCGATTTCGGGCTGCTACCTCTTTCGAGATCAATAGGATTGTACAGTCATTTCCTTCAAATAAAGCACCAGGGAAAGATGAATTACTCATGGCAGAGGTGGAATATCCTCTACCGGCGATCCTCCCGATTTTGACCGAGATCATAAACAGTTCACTTTTGACATCTGTATTTCCCTCACCATGGAAAGAATCTGAAATTGTTCCAATTCTAAAGGATGGTGGAGATCCGGAAGTAGCCAACGGGAATAGACCTGTGTCGTTGTTACCTGCCCTATCTAAGATATGTGAACGAGTAGCCTTAAATCAATTCACCGAATATGCAAAAAGGAGAAACTGTCCCAGTGGACACCAGAGTGGGAATAAGAAACGACATTCGACAGAGTCACTCAATATTTTGATGTCAGATCTAGCCTTGGAGGCAATGGACCGCAAGCAAGTCACTGCCTTGGTGTTATTAGATCTTTCCAAGGCATTTGACAGCATTGATCACATGTCCTTGTTAAAGAAGCTACGTGCAATGGGTACCAATAAAGAAGCAATAGAATGGTTTAGAAGCTACTTGACCGGAAGAAAACAGACGGTAAGAATCGGTTGCGAAACATCTGAACCCCGCCTAGTCTCGTATGGTGTAGGTAAGGATCAATTTTGGGCCCGGCATTGTTTAATATCTACATCAACGATTTACCATCTGTACCTAAGGTAGGGTCGTTAGAGTGCTATGTTGATGACTCACAGTTATACCTCTCATTTCCTGTACGTGATGCCACCTTAGCCGCAGCTGAGCTGACAGAAGATCTTAGGAACATAGCCACATGGTGTTGTAAAAACAGTCTACTCATTAACCCGGAAAAAACAAAACTTCTGGTTCTGAGGACTCCGCAGTTGCTGATGAAGATACCAGATGATCTAAGCATTACACTACTCAGCAAGGAGATTACATCATCTAAGTCTGCGAAAAACCTGGGGGTTACAATGGACTGTA